>JADLZN010008542.1:0-114170 GCA_018155175.1 Sinocyclocheilus anophthalmus | reverse complement strand
TAGGATGGAGGAGCTGAGAGAGAGAGAGAGAAGAGAGGCGAGGGGAGGGAGGACGAAGACGAGGGACAGGGAGGGGGAAGGGAGAGAACGGAGAGACGAGAGAGATCGGGAGGTAGGAGAGGGGGGGGAGAGACCGAACCGGATGGCGTGGGAGCATTGGGATGGGAGTGGATAGTGGTGGAGGGTAACCTAGGACAGGGAGGAGGAGGGTAGGGGGGTAGATATGCTCCGGAGACTTTCGGATGTGAGCTGATTTGCCTTGGACGTGTTGGGGAAGTGAGCCACTTGGGCGCTTTGCAGTAAGGACTCTGTTTATTCGCTTCCTCGGGTGATCGGGAGGGTAACCTTTTCCTTTTCTGCTGCACGTATGATTTCTGTTGATCGAGTCAGAGAGTTGTTTTTTGATGAGAGGAGTAGATTTTGAGATGATTGGGAAGAGAGCCCCCCTTTTTGATGATTCGAGGTTGATCCTTAGAGGGAGGGATTTGGAGTCGGGAGACCCGGGATGAGAGGGCAGAGAGTGGGATGAGGAGAGGGCGCGACGAGAGAGAGATGAGGAGGGAGAGCTGCGGCGGAGGAGATGAGGCGGCGGAGACTGTTCTATGCGACACAAACAATACACCCTTCTATCTACAAGAAAAAAGAATCCGTCAGGTGTTCCGCGATATGTTGATGTGAATACACTGTAAACAGATTTTTCTCCCCACGAGGTATAATGTTTAAAAAATGTGCAATATCACGGAATCTTGTTGTTTTAGGGTTAGACTGTACAGGGAATGTTCTAAAGCGGGGCCATGTCAGTTTAAGTTTTTTTCTTCTGTTTTCTGCTGGAGTTGACCATAACGGGAAGTGTAGATCAAGGACAATTCTATTGTAAAAGAAAAGGAGAAAGAGGAGGGAACGTTTTGTCGAGACACACCGCCGAAAATAATCGTTTAGACGAGGATAAACAACTCCGTTTATTGTCGAGACTCACCCGAGGAAAATTAATGGTAATAACGAGAAAACATCCTTACCGTTAGTTATGTCGAGATCACGAGAAAATTAAGTCATTATAACGAGTGGAAAAGATAAAAAACAACTCTCGTTATGTCGATAGAACGAGAAAATAAGTCGTTATAACGAGGAAACAACTCTCGTTATGTCGAGATCCACGAGAGATTAAGAGGGTATAACGAGAAACATCTCCGTTATGTCGAGATAAACGAGGAAATTAAGTCTGCATTGAACGAGAAAACAATCCCGTTAGTCGAGATAACAAGGAAATTAAGTCGTTTATAACGAGAAACAACTCAGTTAGTCGAGATCACGAGAAACTTCAGTCGTTATATACGGGAAAAATCTCGTTATGTCGAGGATAACGAGAAAATAGAAAGTAAGTCGTTAAACGAGAAGAACATTCCGTTTATGTCGAGATTTAACGGAGAAAAAGTAAGGCTAATGATATTAACGAGGCAAGAAATCTTCCCGTTATTGTGCGAGTGTCCGAGGAGGGCAAATAAGTCGTTATACGAGGAAAACAACTACCGTTATGTCAGAGATCGAGAAAATTAAGTCGTATAAGAGAAACACATCTCCCGTTATGGGTTTTTGCGATACGACGAACTTAACGCGACGTTTCACTAACGACGCGAGGAAAGAAAACAACGCGGTTTATGTGATGATAACGAGGAAAATTAATCGTCCTATCCGAGAAAAACAAACTCCCGGTATGTCGAGATACGAGAACATAAAAGTCTGTTAAACGAGAAAAAAACTCCCGTTATGTCGAGATCACGAGAAAATTAAGTCGTTATAAGGAGAAAACAACTCCCGTTATGTCGAGAAAACGACACAATTAAGTCGTTATAACGAGAAAACATCTCTCGTTATGTCGATATAATGAGAAAATAAGTTGTTATAACGAGAAAACAAGGAAAAAAAATATAATGCATGGCCGCTTAGAACTTCCATATTTAACTTAATTTGGATAACAAAAGTATTTTAAGTGTAAACTAAAATATACGTCAAATAATTTTAATGAAACTTATAAGTAATGTAGTCTATTTTTAAAATATATATATATTTTAAACACATTTGTAACGATGAAGATGCAATTAGCAGATTTGGGGATAATAATTCATGCAAAATAAAACAAAAGTTACAATTATAAGCAAGTACTTTACATGTACTTTAGTATGCTAGTCAACACGTCAAAATAAGCGTACTTCTTTAAAGCACAACAAAAGATTATTCAAACATAATGATTTAAAATGTATTTTGAATGAAATCTGTGCACTTTTTAAATGTGTACTTTTAAGTACACTTAAGTGACCTTTCATTTCATTAATATTACAGTATCAGCTTTGAAGAATTTACAGTAAGGCGTTTACAATTTGAAGCACAGTACAAGTGCACATTCAATACAATGAAGCCCACTTCTTTTTCACAAGGGGGTCCCTGTACTTGTTTATTCTGCAAATAAACTTCCAAAACTGCTAAATACACTTTGCAATAATAATCAAATTAATCATTAAGCTATACATCAACATCATTACATAACGCTTCTCAGAGCAGTACTTTGTTCAGATATAATCAAATGTAATTAAACTTTTATCTTGAATGATGTTACACAATGTACAGTGTTATAATGTCCGTTTATGTTATTAATTTAAAAGTGTTATCAGAATGAATTGAGGTTTTTACACACTTGTTCATTCACTCATGAGTGGACAAACATAAAGATCAAGAGTCGAACAGCAGAGCAAAAAGCTTGCCTGTGTTTCTAAGGCCAATAGGAATATGTGGTTTTTGTTTATGTGTGGCTTCAGACGGTTCAAAATCGTTCTCTAAATGTGTAATATTTTAAATACTTGATAAAGCATTTATGCTAGCAGGACATTAATGCACAGATTTTAATTAAGTGTGCATCAAGTGCATAAGACATAATACAAATAAATAAATGATGACAAAATGATCACTTTTGGTGAATAACTTGTTAAACTAAAAGCTTGAAGAAAGGCACTTTCATGAATGTGCTTCTTAACACACTTAAGCACACTTTTAAAAAAGTGCACTTTGAAAGTTTTACTTTAAAGTATATTTTAAATCATTATGTTTTAATAATATTTTTGTCCTGCTTTAAAGTACACTTATTGAGTGACGAAGTGCTGTCTACTAGAAAAGCACATGGGAAGGGCGGTTGTGAACTTTACAGTGGTAGAGAGTTAGATGTAAAGTACTATGTATCAGTTTTGAATAGACATCAAATTCAATCTATGTCGTTACCACAAATGCTTGTCAGCACATTCAGCAGTACACTTTAACCACTTCTTCTGTAAACATCCAGAATAAAGGTGCTGATACCTCTACTACGAGTGTGGAAAATAGAATTCTAAAGTTCAGCTAATTGCATTTAATATGAATTTAAAATATAATACATTTCCATGAAACTGGAAAACAAACATCCATATTATACGTATCATAAAACATCACATCCAGTTGACACGTAAAGGATGTAGCTCACCCCAACAATGAAATTCTGCAGTAATACTGTCAACCCCCTCGTGTTGTTCAAAACCTATAAGACCTTCGTTCATCTTCGGAACACAATTTAAGATATTTTTGATGAAATCTGAGGGCTCTCTGACCCTCCCATAGACAGCAAGGTAACTATCACGTTCAAGGTCCAGAAAAGTACCAAGATGATCGACAAAGTAGTCCGTGTGACATCAGTGGTTCAACTGTAAAGTTACGAAGCTACGAGAATACTTTTTTGCGTATTCTTTTTTCATGTGTGAACTAACTTCTAAGTATATTGACTTTTTAAATTGTAAAATCCCTTTTAAATGCACTTCTTTTCCACATGGAATCTCTCTAATAGACAGATTTGAAACAGATCATAGTACTTTATTCAGCCTTCAGACAAACATTTGCCTTCCACTGTTCATCTCTTCATTTCTTCCTCTCTGTTAAGAAAGAAGAGAGTAAGTCTGTGCATGATCTGACACACCAAAGCAATTCAGATACCTCTGATGTGGCACCCGACTTGTTCAGTTGTCTGCCCACTCACAATGGTGCACTTAAGCTGTCATGTCTCTTCTTCCAGCTGATGATTCTCTTGATGTTCTGGCGTCCTGGTGTCTCTATGAGCCTGTGATAGGTCTGCATCATGCTGAGCGCATGAGCGCTGCCCGCACACACCCGAGCCTTCTGCAGCCTGACCACCGACGCCAGATTACACGCAATCTCATACGCATGTCCAAAATGTTCATGAGCTCCATCATACCGCTTCTATGTACAGAAATAAACATGCAGATACACAGGAATATAAAACTCTATAAACACTCCTAAAGTTCACAAGGATCTCATGCAACACATGCTAATGATGCCTTAAAAGGCTCTCTACATAGGCAGCTCACTAGGGTTTGGGACACAACTTCTTAACCCACATGCAGATTTAAATCTAAGCTCTCTGTCTCTTACTCGCAAGCTGAGGATATTTCCAAGGCACATGCAGGCTTTCTCGAGTTTTTGGTAGTGTGGTGCTGCCTTAAGAAGAAAATCTCTGCAAACTTCGCAAATATTCAGTTGCCTCTGTTAGTTTGCCTCACTGTACACAACACCAACAGAAGAAGCGTTAGATATAGAAGATGGGTTAAGCGGTGATGAGGGTCGATGGAGTTGATCAGTTATCAGGGTCCAAGAACCATAATCACATTTTAATTGACCAAAAACCACTGACTATTCAGTACTAGTAGTCATTCTATTAAAACCAACTAATTTACATTCACCTTGTAGACACATGTTGCTGTACTGCCACCTCATGGCTAAAGTCCATACCTTACATTCAGCAGTCAAAAGTATAGACACTCTCATTGTAAATGTAAAAATAATAGTCTTATGAAATATTAAGCCACATTTTAAAAATAATGTTATTAAATGAAAGTATGAGAATTATGGCGTGACCAAAAATGCAAACAAAAACTTATATTTGAGCTTCTTTGTCTTTATTCCTGCTCTGCTTATTCTGGACATTAAAGAAATGTTTTATGTTTTGTCATGTAAGTCTTCACTGGAGGAAGTAATATTATGGACAGAGCACATGTTAGCACATGAAGCAAGGTTGTGAAGTTAAAACCGTGTAATGATAGGATGGTTGCTTAAGAATACAGGAAGCTTGTCGCGCTTACAAGAGTGTTCAGTTGATGTAAACGTTTATCGTCACAGCGTGTGTTCAGAATGTCTGCAAGAATGTTAATTATTCTACGAAAATAAGGGGATCATACAAAATGCATGTTACTGTTTATTTAGTACTGACCTGAAGAATGATATTTCACATAAAACCATGCATTAAGAGCCTTCAACTTCTAATGATGGTTATTCCGGCTGGATGAATCAGTGGCAGTTTGACCCTGCTGTAATGTCGGTTGCATCCTGGTCCTCATTGTCTCTCAGTGTGTGAAAAGATGCATGTCATATCATGAAAGCATGTGGAAAGGGTTCAAATACACAAAAATGCTGGAAAATCAAATAATTTCTGGGACCTGAGGATTTTTTTTTGAAGAACAGCAGGAAGTTTAACTGTTCAGTACAAACAAGGAACTCATGAACAACTATCACTAAACAGAAACACACAGCTGTGGATCATTCAGCTAACAACACAGTGTTAAGAATCAGATTCAAGAATCAGGGTAATTTTTATAAATTCAACTATTATTTTTCTCTTGTGGATTATATGTAAACATCTTTTATGTAAAATATCGTATTACATGTGGTAGGCTATCTTTATTTGGTAAAATCTTATCATTTTGCGATTCTGTAAACTTTTGACCTCAAAGTAAAATGATGGATGAGTGCTATGGATTACTTTTGGGTTATTGTGATGTTTTTATCAGCGGTTTGGACTTTCAATCTGACGGCACCCATCCACTGCAGGCACTTGCTGAGCACGTGATATATTGGCTACATTCTCCAAATCTGATGATGAAACAAAATGAGCTCAGCTTGGTTGGCTGAGGGGAGGACATTGTCGCAAATCTTCATTTTTGGGCGAACCTAAGCCGCGGAGTAGTGTGCATACTGGGAGCTTTTGAATAAAGTACTGAAAGGAGTTCACCGTTTAACAAGGGAAACGAGAAATTACAAGCAACATAAATAAATCAAGTTGCCAATATTTGATCTCTAGCAGACATTCCATGATTCAAGGAGGAGCCATAGTTGATCTAATAATCAGATGTTTTTTTGAGCTTAGTTACTGGGGCTCTGAGGAAAATTTCATGCCCGTTTGATTTCCAATTAGGCATAAAATTGCAGGGAGGGAGTCATGGCACAATAACTATATTTTCTGTTTTAAATTATTATAATGGAAATTAATTTGGAGATCTTGAGCAATGAGTAGTGTTTAGTAGACCCTCGTTTATTCCACATATCTAATTTTCTGCTCTATAGCACCATCAACAGTCCAATGAGTGATTTGTACAATGAGTAGTTGGATAAAAACACTGAATTTTTTATCCAAAGCAGGAAATTGTTATTATCATCAGATTAACGGGAACTTTTCCAGAGAAGAACGAACGTTGATATGGCTAGGAAACCATGTTTACGTAGTCATTTTTTGTACTTTTTCATTTGCAAAACATGTGGGGGTTTTTCTCTGCTCCAATACAGTCATTATTTTAGAAATGAAGCTTTACATCTCAGCTTTAAATGTTTGATGTGTGTGTGTGTGTGTATGTGTGTGCATCTACTGTACCTCTCCAGAGATTTGGCAATGGCTTCATATGCTCTTCCCAGGCTGTCTGCATTTTTAAGTATTGTGGAGATCTCCATACATACGCTGAAAAACTGGCACAAGCAACAAAAACATCAAAAAACAAATAATTACAGAATGAACGAGCAGAGTTTGTGAGTGCTCTGAACATACCTGTTTAGCAGTCTTCTGGTCTCCAGTGCTCTGATACGCCAGGCCCAGTCTATAGGCTGCTTCTCCTTCTGACCCTCGATCTCCCGCTAGACGACAGATCAAAAACCAACAACAGTAAGAATCATCAAACTGTGATATAGGAGTTGTGTGGTTTTACTGCTGGAAATCTGACGTGGAAGTTCCTTATGCTGCCCTAATGCTATTCATGGAATGCACAACTGGCCAAGCGTTTGAAAATCTGATCATACACGGGTTGTATTGCCAGTATAAATGTATAAGATGTCAATCTTATTGTCATTATATGACAATAAGATAATTAGCCATACTTAAAAAAATAGTGAGAACTATTTACAGATTGTCAACAAAGCATTATCTAACTCTTTACATAAGAACTAATTAAACAACAACACTTAATTACTGACAATGAATGAAGTTCGTCTATTAATAGATTAATTACAGTTTATAAACGATTAATTAACTATAAACGAATAGTTTGCTAGCACTTTATTACTATGTACTTTAAAAAAAAATTATATTGAATAAGAAAATCTAATTTCTCCTCCACCTTGCCTACTCTTGACTAAACTTTACTTCGTTCAAATTCAAAGGTACATTTTACTAAGCTTTGTCATGTAGCTGGGCACGCTGCATGTATTTCTGCTTATGTCACGTCAAATCACTGTCAGTGTGAACGCAGTGTGCATACACTCTTTAGCCATCTGGTAGGCCTCGTTGAACATCTTGATGGCATGTGTGTAGTCTTGTGCCTGAAGCAATCTCTGTCCCAGCAGCGTGAACAGCTTCTGGAGCTCCTCACATGAGCGTGAGTGATGGATGCGGCCGCTGGGGTCCTGCCATGTACGGCCCATGGTCAGGTGATAAAACACCTCATAATGCTCTTGTGCTCGCTCCAGCTGACCTGCAACACACAGGGTTTGGGTGAATTTTACAAAATAGGGTCATATTTCTCTCCCCACAATTTAAAAGAAACGCTGATTTGAATTTAAATTGATTTGAATTGAGAATGTCTTTTAAATTCCAATTCAGTGTAGTCTAATTGATTCAAGTTTGAACTGAGGTAGGAAATTTAAATCTGAATATATGAAGGACTGTGTATGTATGTTACCCTTCTCTAAATAAACTTGGCCCATGTGTAGGTTGGCCTCAGCCTCTCTTTTGCCAAAGTCCATCTTGAATTTGCGAGCTGAATGGAGGGCCAGCTGAATGAAATGATGCTTTAACCATTTGTCCTCCGGCTCGGTGAAAAACCTGGCCAAGAACATGTGGTTGTCATACGCCTCTCCATACTGTCCTACAGCAGGAAACAAAGAGATGCAGAGCATTGATATATCAATCTCAAGGTTTAGGGGAACAGAGCTAATGTACATGTACTGATGAACTGTAATTTATTTAGATCCAGTATATTACTTTAGCAACAATAGTAACAACTATTACATACTCTTTAATTGTTGTAACAACTGTTTTAAAGTCGAAAATTAGGTTAAGGGAATAAGAAAACTAGTTAGAATAGAAAAAGAATAGAGAAGGGTCCATTTTTTTTATAAATAAAAAGAAAAATAGTAGATTGAATAGAAATAGAATAGAGAGTGCTAAAAAAAACAGGTGGATAAAGTACATCTGATATGATTGAATAACCCCTTTAAGTTATTACCCCTAAATCAAATGTTGTTTTATTTATTATGCATCTGGGAAGTCGTGGCCTAATGGTTAGAGAGTCGGACTCATAACCCAAAGGTTGTGGTTCGAGTTTTGTACCGGCAGGGATTGTAGGTGGGGGGAGTGCCACAGCATAAATGGCTGCCCACTGCTCCGGGTGTGTGTTCACGGTGTGTGTGTGTTCACGGCTGTGTGTGTGCACTTTGGATGGGTTAAACGCAGAGCACTAATTCCAAGTATGGGTCATACTTGGCCACATGTCAAGGCACTTTCACTTTCATCTTAACAGTTTAATACACATTCATTTGTAATTAATACAGAAACTGAAAAATCTAATCACAGAATCAGACTCATAAATAAGCTACAGCTATGTATTACTACTTTTAAAATATAGAAGCGATGGACGTCTGTATAAGTTCAGAATAAATGAGGCTATGGTGACAAAGATTTTGTTTTTATCTTTATTACAAATTACATAACATTAACAACAGCCCCTCGTCCCAATCTACACTGTAAGGAATCAAATAACAGAAAATGTACTGGCAACTCATTATCAGGACATTATCTAATTTTATGAACATTTGCATTAACCCTAAGGCTGATGATACACGGGGCAACTTTTTTGAGCAATGTTGCTTGGGCACTTTCCCATTGAGAATGGGTAACAATTCTATCTGGATACTTTAAATCAGTCGTGGGCCCTGTGTCTCTCACCTGGTTGCCGACTGGTTGTCCATTGACTGCAACATTTTACAAAGTTGCCCTGTGTATAATCCGCCTAGAACAATGCAATGAACAGTGTTGGGGGTAATGCATTACAAGTAACGCGAGTTACGTAATCAAATTACTTTAAGTCCCTAGTAAAGTAATGCATTACTTTTTCATTTAGAAGGAAATATCTGAGTTACTTTTTCAAATAAGCTCTGGTGTTGCCATGTTGAGAGAAATCAGGAGTAAGTGCAGAGGCGTTGTGTCTGAACATGATCTTACTGTAGTTCTAGACTAAATATGAACATGCATTTACTCATCTCACCTGCACAAAAACACATTCAGTATTCCTCAAAATGAATAAAAACAGTCAAATGCAAACCTGCAATAAATAAACCCATAATTACATAATAAAATGCTTTTAGTATTAAAGAAAAAAAATCAAAATCCAACCATTTTATTAACCATGTCTTTGCTACGGACTTCGATGATCCAATTAACCAGCTAATATCGCACATTTGGTGTTCGATTTTTGTTATTGCTGAATAGTGCTGAACTTCTCTCCTGCATATCCATTCTGCGTTTGTTTGAGGTGAGCCCTCTACTGACGTGAATTTACATTTCCTTCAGCCTGAGGCATATTCATTTCACTTTTCTTATGAAAGGGCTTTTATTTTTGTAAAAGAATAACTTTTTTAAATTAAAAACAAACAAGAATCCCTGCGCCGCAGAATTTAAAAGTAACTCCAAAGTAATGCAAACGCATTAACTTTCCATAAAAGTAACTAAGTACCATAATTTAGTTTCTTTTTTTAGGAGTACCGCAACTATTTATGCATTACTTTTTTAACGTAACTTCCCCAACACTTGGCAATGAAGTGTAAATGTCAAAAATACAGACTACAACTGTAAAATAATAATAAACATGTGATCCGTCAAATTATACAGTAAACATAGGGTACCCTCAAATCTGCCCTGGAGGTCCAATGCGCCTGCAGTGTTTAGCTCCAACCCTGATCAAACTCGCCTACCTGTGATTTTCTAATGATCCTGAAGACACCGATTAGCATGCTCAGGTGTGTTTGATTAGGGTTAGAGCTAAACTCTGCAGGAAAGTGGATCTCTTGAGCCAGATTTGAGGATCCCTGGCCATTTTAACCGATTTGTTTTAGATCGGGTTGTCCAAACTCGGTCCTGGAGGGCCGTGTCCTGCAGAGTTCAGCTCCAACTTGCCTCAACTTGCCTTCATGTTTCTAGTATGCATAGTAAGAGCTTGATTAGCTGCTTCAGGTGAGTCTAGTTGGGGGTGGAGCTAAACTCTGCAGGACACCGGCCCTCCAGGACTGAGTTTGGGCACCCCTGGTTTAGAGTGTAAATATGCATTTCTGTGGCCAGAAATGGTGTGCCGTTACCGTGTGTCTCGGCGGTCTCCGCGGAGGCGAGGCGCTGCTGGAGAGTGCGCAGCGCGTGCGGATCCGCTGCGTCCCAGCGCTGCAGCAGCGAGAACATCTGCGCAAACGCGCGAGGACAGCCCTCGCGCAGCAGAGCCACGCACACACTCTGACGCAGAGGCTCCGCGGACCTCCAGAGACACAACACGGTTAGCATAGCAACTGAAACATCGATGTGTTTAGAACCACTAACGGTATACATCCACAGATGAGCTCTTACTCGGTGGGGATCTGCGTTTTCTCTGCGGCTGGATGGACGGGATTCTCCTTCATCCATTCCGGGCTGCACCTAAACTTAATCAAGAACAGTCTGGACATTGTTGGAAGGCTAAATGTTTCAGCTTTAGCGTTGATGAGCAGAGCTTACTTAGACGTCGGTGTCTCGCTGTGTTTATGGGGTTTGTAGATGTCTGGGAGGAGAGGAGTCCTCGAGCCACTCACCAATGCTGAAGACATGCTGCTGCTAAAACATTTGTAAAAAGGTCAAATAAGTTACATTTACACTATACACACGTGTGACGGCGACTTATTTTAAACAGACACGAGGAAGTTTATTAAGCGAATGACCTGTTTTGTCAGATTTGTGGCTCTGCTGTATCTTGCTAACGTTGACAGAATGGAGTTCCGTTGCCACGGCGACCAAACTGCTCACTTCCGCTCAACTCTCGCGCTCTTCAGTCTATCAGTCTGTTATATTCTACTATTATTTTAATTTATAGATCCCCACAAAGAGCACTTTTAGCGGAGTCTGATATAGAACTGAGAGTGCCCTTACCAAAAAGTAGTATACTTCAAGATTATACTTAAGTAAAGTTCAAGTATATTTTAATGTATACTTTAAGTAGTAAGTACACACATATCAGTGTACTAGTAGCATACTTGTAAGTGTACTATTTCAATACTCCTGGGTAATAAATTGGCCCACTTTCTAGTATATAAAAGTACACTTTTAAGTATGCTTTAAGTATAACAGTTGTAAACTTTAAGTACACAACTAGTTTACAACAATATTTTTAGCTTGTACTGCAACTATACTAAAAGTGAACTTATATGAATACTGAGTTTTCTAATTAAATACTTGTAGTAGCATTGTTAGTACACTTTGAAGTATAGTCTTAGTAAACTACTAGTTTAGTAGATTTATACTGCAAGTATACTCGTAAGTGAACTTTACATCATACTTTAAGTATACTACTATGTCCCTAGGTATTAATTTGTATATATTTTGTATATAAATATATAAATATCTGAACATACAAAACATCAAAAGAAAGAACAGGGTATCTGCTTGTAAACAAAAACATTTTATTCTAGCTTCATGCATTCTTTTGTTAAACACTTGAATGTGGGTAAGTTTCAAAACGTAGATAGAGTCGATCAACACCCCAAAGCTTGACAGTCAGTATTACCTCTTCATTGGTCGACATTTTATTCCATAACGTTACACAGTTTTGATGCTGTTTTATGTCTGATGGTCATGCTAGAATACACGTGGAAGCATCAGTTGTTTCGGTTTCTTCTTCACTTGTGTTTTTTTTTTGAAATTCTGCACAGAAGATGTACTAGCGCCCCCTACAGTATAACAATGAAAACACGGATACTAGGAGCACAAGTATAGCTCAAATATATTTAGACTTTTTCTAAGTAGGCTATAAGTCAAGTATACTTAAATGTAATTTTAAGTATATTTCTGAGAAGTACATAAAAAGTAGATTACAAGTATACTTTCCTATTTTTTAGTTTAAAAGAAGTATACACTTGAATAAACTTATTTTTCGTAAGGGTGACTAGAACAACCCTTTGACCCCCCCCCCCTTTTAGGTAAACCACAATTTATTATCAAATTCCTTGACATTTCCTGGTTTTCATGACCCCGAGAATGCTGTACATAATGAAATATTTCTTCTTATTAAAGTTATGAAATATTAGGAAAATTAAATATGATTAAATATCTAGAAAAGCGCAATATACATTATTACAAACGAAACGGATTAATTTACAATCATATTGCCGCGCTCAACTTTTTTTGTACCCATAATTCATGAAATTTCTGTTACAGATATTCCCTTATCATCAGCCATATTAATGTTGCTCGACCTTCCTCTGGTGACCACACGGGGTCACTGTATACTGCGTGATGCGTGTGATTTATTCAGCTGATGCTTTTAATTTCATTTTTCTTTTTAGTGCTGTTTAGTTGTGGCCATGTTCATCATCCATTGACTCATTAATTAATGTGTGGCCACCTTTGTCTCAGAAAGATGTCTGTGTTCTCTTGTTTACCTCTGCTTCTTCAGTTAGGGAAAGTACAGAAACACACACATAAGAATATATATGACTAGCAGGCAACCATATGATACAATGATTAGCCTAGATATTAATGGCGATTTTGTAATGGCGATGACAGGCTAATTTAATTGGCATAATTGTTACTTTTTAGTCAACAAAGCTAGGATTCTTCCCTCTTTCGGTGCAATATTAGCACCAAGGGCTGGATAGATTAGCCAGATAAAAATAAAAAAAATAAAAAAATATATATATACAGTGGGTACGGAAAGTATTCAGACCCCCTTAATTTTTCACTCTTTGTTATATTGCAGCAATTTGCTAAAAACATTTAAGTGAAATTGTTTTACGCAGTAAATGTAAAACAGCACCCCATATTGACAGAAAAACACAGAATGTTGACATTTTTGCAGATTTATTAAAAAAAAAAAACTGAATATCACATGGTCTAAGTATTCAGACCATTTGTTCAGTATTTAGTAGAAGCACCCTTTTGTTCTAATACAGCCATGAGTCTTTTTGGGGAAGATGCAACAAGTTTTTCACACCTGGATTTGGGAATCCCTCTGCCATTCCTCCTTGCAGATCCTCTCCCGTTCTGTCAGGTTGGATGGTAAACGTTCGTGGACAGCCATTTTTAGGTCTCTCCAGAGATGCTCAATGGGTTTAAGTCAGGGCTCTGGCTGGGCCATTCAAGAACAGTCCCAGTGTTGTGAAGCAACTCCTTCGTTATTTTCTGTGTGCTTAGGGTCATTGTCTTGTGGAAGGTAAACCTTCGGCCCAGTCTGAGGTCCTGAGCACTTGGAGAAGGTTTTCGTCCAGGATATCACTGTACTTGGCCGCATTCATCTTTCCTCGATTGCAACCAGTCGTCCTGTCCCGGCAGCTGAAAAACACCCCCACAGCATAATGCTGCCACCACCATGATTCACTGTTGGGACTGTATTGGACAAGGTGATGAGCAGTGCCTGGTTTTCTCCAAACATACCGCTTAGAATTAAGGCCAACAAGTTATATCTTGGTCTCATCAGACCAGATAATCTTATTTCTCACAATCTTGGAGTCCTTCAGGTGTTTTTTTTTTAGCAAACTCCATGCGGGCTTTTCATGTGTCTTGCACTGAGGAGAGGCTTCGTCGGGCCACTCTGCCATAAAGCCCACGACTGGTGGAGGGCTGCAGTGATGGATGACTTTCTACAACTTTCTCCAATCTCCCGACTGCATCTCTGGAGCTCAGGCACAGTGATCTTTGGGTTCTTCTTTACCTATTTCACCAAGGCTCTTCTCCCCCGATAGCCCAGTTTGGCTGGACGGCCAGCTCTAGGAAGGGATCTGGTCATCCCAAACGTCTTCCATTAAAGGATTATGGAGGCCACTGTGCTCTAAGGAACCTTAAGTGCAGCAGAATTTTTTTGTAACCTTGGCCAGATCTGTGCCTTGCCACAATTCTGTCCCTGAGCTCTTCAGGCATGCTCCTTTGACCTCATGATTCTCATTTAATCTGACATGCACTGTGAGCTGTAAGGCTTTATATAGACAGGTGTGTGGCTTTCCTAATCAAGTCAATCAGTATAATCAAACACAGCTGAACTAAAATGAAGGTGTAGAACCATCTAAAGGATGATCAGAAGAAATGGACAGCACTGAGTTAAATATATGAGGGTCACCGCAAAGGGTCTGAATACTTATGTAAATGTGATATTTCAGTTTTTTCTTTTTTGATAAATCTGCAAAACTGTCAACAATTCTGTGTTTTTCTGTCAAAATTTTTCTGTGTGTACATTGAGGGAAAAAAAAATAACTTAAATGATTTAGCAAATGGCTGCAATATAACAAAGAGTGAAAAATTTAAGGGGGACTGAATAATTTCCGTACCCACTGTATATAAATACAATTTACCAAACACAATGAATGAGTGATTTACAGGCTTTATTATGTCCTATGGCATTGACCGTTTTACAGATTTTACTTAAAGGGATTTAAACCAGAGGGTTGGAATTTAATAAGTTTGAATCATACTAACATACTTTTAATGAATCAGTTCAAATCCCAACAGGGGAGGAGGTTCTGGAGGAGGACGGACACCCGGGAGGGGGACGGCAGACAGAGACCAGGGAGGTGACAAAGGAGGGAGGAGCCAGGGAGGAGACAGGAGAGGAGGAAGCCAAGCAGGGACTAAGGCCAAAGCCATAATGTCGACCCACGGTGGAGCCGACGGAGGGAGCAGCCATGGAGGGTGAATGGCCGCCGACTCCAGGGGGCTGACCAAAGGCGGCGGAGCAGGTGGTGGAGAAGCCCGAGGCGGAGACAGAGAGCCAAAGAGCCAGGGTAAAGCCAAGGATCCGGAGGGCCAAGGCGGAGCAGATGGCTCCGGCGACCAAGGCGGAGGCGGAGATCCGGAGATCCGCGGTGGAGCCGGAGCGACTGAAGACCAAGGTGGAGCTGACGGGAGGAAGAAGCCCAACGGAGCCGGTGGGACAGAGCAACGAGGTGCAGCCGGAGGAGCGGAGTCCTGAGGCAATGGCGGGTCGAAGCCCGACCAAGGCGGAGCCAGAGGGAAGAGGGAGCCTGTGGAGCTGGTGGGATTGGAGGGGTGACGGTGGAGGTGAGGGAGCTAGGAACCGAGGTGGAGCCAATGGGTCTACGGACCGAGGCAGAGTCCGTGCCTCGGAGGCTGGAGGCGGAGGTGAGGGATTCTACAGCCATGGCGACGCTGGAGGATGGCAGACCTGCGGCGCTCGCACCGTAATGATGGTGGGCTGAGGGCGAGCAGAGGGTCTGCCAGACAAACAAAACAACAGCGGTGGAGGAGGCCGGAGCAGATGGAGGGCGGGATTTGTGGGTCTCTGGGGCATTCGGGCTACTTGAATTGGAAGCACCCTCTAGGCTGAACACGGGAAACAGGGGCCACTCCGAGGAGCAGGAACTGAGGGCGCTTTAGGAGCGTGGGACACTTGAGGCGCTTTCATGAGAGGGAACTGGAGGGCACTTGGGGGATGGATTCGGGGACTGGAGCCCTCTCCTCTTCGCTTTGGCACTTTCGCCGCGCCATACCGAGCTCACCCTCAGCCGCGGTGCAGGGGGGGGTGTGCGAAGCTAATCTCGAGCTTACACATACGGGGCTTTCTCCCTCATGGCGGGCATTGTCGCCGGCTCTCGCACCTGGTCTCACACCTCCGCTCAGTCGCTCGGCATTGTGCTGGCTCGTAGATCGCAGCGGGAATTGGCTCTCCATCATTGGTGGGCTCGGGCTTTAGCTCTGCACAGCGGGGAGATGGTGGGCTGGGCTCTGTGTCCAGAGTGGATCTGGCGAGATCATCCTCAGGAGTGACGGTGAGAGGTGACCCATTTCTCGCCAGAATCCACTCCACAAACACGCCGAAATCCTCTCGAGGACCATCTTCGGACGACGGCGCTCTGCACTCGATGTTTAGACTGGCATCGTAGAACGCACAGAGCGCGTCGTCCGGGTAGCTGGTGGTGCTTGCTAGCAGCTGGAACAGTCTAGTATGGTCCTCGAGAGCTTTGTCCCCCTGCTCCAGCAGGAGGAGGAGGTATTCGGGGCGAAGAAGGGCATCCATCCCGGGAACAACGAAAAAAAAAATACTGAGAAAAACGAGAAAACAAACGGAGAGGAAAACACAGAGGTAACTGTATTTGGTCGGGTCTTCTGTCACAATCTGTGATGGCGAGGAACGATAGAGACAAGGAATTAGTGATGTTACGTATGACACTGAAGCTTCGATGTGCTTATCGCACATGCGACACAATTTCTAGTGAAGCCCAGTATTGGGGCATGTATTGGTTTCCCAGAGTCACGTGATCGACGACAAATGAAACCTCACTTTCTGTCCAATCACGTGCGCATTTCGCTTTGCGAGTCGGAATGTTCTATCCCCCAGACCTTACTTTATGAGTAGGTTTCAATTCTGACTTATTCAGTTACATTTTAGATAACCACGTCCTATTGAATACACATTATTTCAGGAAAATTTAATATTTGTCATATGCAATTCATATGCGTACATTATTCGTACTGGTATTAAATCGCACAGTTTAATGGGTAAATTAATTTATCAGAGACAGAAATTCAACAAACTCAAACACAGTTAGGCTTTAATTTGTGCATATAACAATCGATCTATGGAATGTATGGTGGATACTTCGTCTTTCACAGGCTTTTGGCTGCTATCTTTTTATTAACCACCAGATAGCGCTGTTTTCGACACACTCGAAGCTTTGAATCTTTTCCCGAAACAGTCAGAGGAAAGCCTCAGTGCTTCACAAGGCTTCATTTGCCCATCACTACGAGGAATAAACGAAACAGTCTTTAATAAAGGAAACTCAGGGTACATCCAACACTGGGAACAGCAGGAAACACATGAACATAACAAGTAGAACTGACAGAGACAGGCTGCACAGACTAGGACTTAAATACAGGGGATGATTGGGGAAACACAGGTGTATGGGATGACTAATCAAATTAATTAACAAAACGAGGACAGGAACATGACCAAATAAGGGAACAGAAACAGGGGCAAAAAATGACACAGACAGTCCATAATCCTGACATACACATCATACAGTATGGCCTTTTTCTGTACAGGTGCTATGGTTGAACAAAATCATTAGATGAATGGTTCGAACATGTACACTGTTAAATGTCTGTTGTCATAGAGTTTGAGCCAGTTGAATTTCAAGTCAAGTCAAATTTATTTCTATGAGCGTACAAAGACAAATACTGGTATTGCTTTATTTAGAAATGTAAAATTACTTTGTTCAAAGCAAGTGTAAGCGGTTCTTGCAAAAAAAGTATTAATGAAAACGAGATCATCTGTTTCAGGTGAAAAGTCTGGAAAAAAAGAGCTTATGCAATTACTCCACTGTGATGTGGGCATCTAAAATTCATCATGATTATCTTTGTTGTGGAGTTTTAAATTAGTTGTGTTTACTGTTGCACTGGACACAATCAAAGCATTAAACGATAGAGCTGCTTTTTTATATATGTTCCTGATAGCCTTTATTCTGTGGATTTTAAGTGCTCTAATTAAATGTGGAGACTTAATTACTCCATGCCATTAAATAAATCAAACCTTTGTCACAGAGTTATGCACACAAACTGTAGACCTTCACTGGTTATTATTATTGAGAACTGGTAGCATAAAACGTACCACCCCAAATTAAAAGAATATTTAATCCCTATTTAGTCAGTTTCTATTAGTGGCTTAATTTTTATGGGATGGCGGTTCAAGCTGAACTTTCACCTTTAAGTCAATTAGTGGATAATTTAAATTTAGCTGCCTCTCCATCCTTGTGACCCTGGGAAGAAATCAGCAACTTGAAAGCATCACGTCCCCTTTTTGTTGTTCAGGTTTAATTCCATTGTCTTTACCAGATCAGCACTGGTTGAATGAGTGGTAACTTGGTTCCAGACTCACTGCTCTGCATCCACAAGCTGTGAACCATGACAAACTCAAAGAGACTCCCAAGACTGTAACAGACTGTGTCATTTATGCCGTTTGGTGTGTGTGTTCGAGTGTAAGGGTGGGTTGAAGGCCAAGGCACGAAAGAGGGCCACGATTTCACCCCTTTAGTCACCTGTGGAGAAGCCCCAGGGTGAGAAAATAAAGACTAGCTGTGGATTGGCTGTGCAGTGGTAAACCCACTATGTGACCACTTTTAGTAGCTCCACCCATCATGCCACCCTAGAAGGTCTTTCAGTGCATGAGCTCTGCAGCCATTCAGTGCTCTGACGGCTGAATAATGTGGTGAAAAAGAGGATTATCGTTGCTGAATGCGCACCGTTTTGGTTGTAAAATGTTCCGAAAGACATTCTTGCAGAGATGAGCATCCCTGAATACATTCAGTGCATTCGAAAGGTCTCCATGTTAAGGCAAAGGTTAAATACTGTAAAAATAATAATTTTAGTCTTTCTACTTAAAAAGTTCACATTTAATTCAATGTGTTACTTCTCATTTAATGAAGAAGCCAAAATTGTGTTCAGTGAGCAAGCAAGCCAAGAGCAAGCTAGCCAAGTTCATGTTTATAATTTTTTTTTATATTTCATGGAATTCTATAACAAAAAATACAATAAAATAACAAAATAAACAAATAAGTAATAATAATAATTGTACATTTATAATAAACACGAAGTGCAAAATTTTCTCTCAGTAAATTTCACAAACAATTACAAAGAAACTGCAACGTAACAATGAAGTAGACATGAAATATTAAAGTAGAAAGACAAAAATAGTATTTATTTACAACTTTGAAAAATTGATTTTTTCCCTTATCAGCAGGGAATTATATAACTATACTGCAATTCCATGATAGTTCGTAACTATCCAACAATATTAGATCTATCTCAGAAAACAAAAACAAAATTATGAATAAGTTTGTAAATCCAAAAAAAAACGTGATCAACAGATGTAATGTATAGTGAGAGTGACAGACCTGGGCCATCGAGCCATACTTATTTTTCAGCCCTGCATTCTCATTCACATTATTTATTATGTCTGATCTCCCACTAAATCTTAGAGCGTCATTGCTCATGTATAACAACATGTACAAAGGCATATATATTAGTCAAAAGTTTCAGGCTGACCTCGTCTTTGTTTCAGAGTCCAGGTGGCATTTCATGAGTGATTCTGGGTGCCCCTTTTGTTCAGGGGTTCCAGTGTGTGCCAAGAAGACCGGGTAGATTTCCATAGGCAGCTGACCCATGAGCGTGGGGCCCAATACAAAGCAGGATTTATGAGGCCGTGGAGAGGAGAGGGGACAGAGCAAACCCCGGACTACCAGTTCACTTACAGATCATTCAAACCAAATAAAATGAGGCTCAGTCAAGTTTTATTTATAAATTGTATTATTGGAAAAAAGCTGAATTATTCATAAAAATACTGATACAAAATGAAAATGCATTATTAAAAACTGAATATTGAGTGATGCTTAAATAAAGCAACTTTTTGTAATTGCATTCTCAATTCTGTTTGAATGCATCCCTTTTTGGAAAAATTCAACATAAATTTCATGGTGTACAAAATATGGACACCAGCTTATGTATAAAATTTAAAGTGCATGGTGATTGTAGTTATATAAATTGCTTATTGCTATTTGATGTAACTGACCCGTAGTAGTATGCACTGGTAACTTTAACTCTTTAAACTCGCTTGAAGCATTAAATCCAATTTTGTGCAACAGGAAAGCACATATGAACTAGTTACATGTTCCAGTACATCCTTAAATAAACAAGAAATAGAGAATTAAGAGTTTAACTTCAATGCCACTTTTATTTTCAGGACATTAAACACTGGAGGTGCTGTGCTTTTGTAGACGTTTTAGGCCATTAGGGGGAGACGTTAGCCTGTTAGATGTCAGATGCTAGTCAGTTTATGCTTTTATCCCTAACTTTTTACAGTTCTTTGTACAGTAAATGCATACATTTTAAACCACTTTACACTGTTAGGGAGGGTATATATTAACTTGTTGTACAGTGATATTTTGTTAGTTTTGAAATTGTAGTTTACGGTGGATCCCACGGAAAGTTTACAGCTCATTAAAGAGGTCTAAATTTGATTACATGTGAGAAATACAACTGGTCATGTTCTTGTATCAACACAGAAAAGAGCTTGTTCTTTCTTTCCAGCTATTGCTGTGGCTTCACACCCGGCTGAGCTGGATTCATTACAGCTGTACCATTTTAACTAGCATAGCACAAATGCTGGCATCATCCTTTTCCACATATGTGTTAGATTTTACTACAAAGTGCCCAATTTGTATATATGCTTTTAACCTCAGTTTTATTTGAGTCAGCATGACATAACAACGTTTTTGAGTTTATAGTTGACTCTTAAAACAAGCTAAATGGACTTTCTGGTTAATTAGATTGGTTATTTGTATCTCTTTGACATAAAGGAAATTGTCTCTGTTCTGGACCGTGACAAAAGAATAATATGATCTTGTGTTTCTCAATCCTGCTCATCTGACCCTTCCCAGTACAGCTCCAAAATGCCCAGGGCTTCTAGTAACAGATCAGATAATGTTGCATGATCTGTATTCATTCAGTGACCCCATAAAAGTATCTGGCCATTTATTCCACATGTGTATGAAAATCAGTTGTGAATGTCTTTGCATTAGATATAAAATATCAATGTATGTGGCATTTGGCTTAAAGGGATAGTTCACCCAAAAAGGAAAATTCTGTCATCATTCACTCACCCTCATGTTGTTTCAAGCCCGTGTGAGTTTCTTTCTTCTGTTGAACACAAAAGAAGATATTTTGAAGAATGTTGGTAAGCTAACAGTTGATGGTACCCACAGACTTCTATAGATGGGAAAAAATGACTATGGAAGTCATTGGAAACCAGAAACTGTTTGGTTTACACAACCTTCAAAATATCTTCTTTCCTGTTCCACAGAATGAAGAAAAACATACAGGTTTGGAACAACATGAGGGGAGTAAATTATGACATTTTCCAAAAAAAAAGTTTGATAGGTTTCAAATCATAAAACAATAGAATATGTTATTTTGAACAGTATATCTATTGTTTTAACAATTAAAACCTAACATATATTTTTTTTATAAAGTGCTTTGTATTGTGACAGAGAGTCAAAATATTTGTTTACACTCAAAGATAAGATATTTTTGATATAGTTGACAGAATTGCTTTTTCAGGCCATTGCTGCATTGCTACTGAGCAAGATTACAGCAAGATACATTTTTAATGAGCCGAAAAGAATGCACGTCACACCTCTGTTTATCAATTTGCACTGGCTACCAAAAGCTGCTCACATAGAATTTAAGTCATTGATGTTTGCCTGCAAAACCACCACTGGCTCTGCACTCCTTTACCTAAATTCATTACTTCAGACTTATGTGCCTCTAGAAGCTTGAGTTCTGCAAGTGAACTTCGCTGTATTGTGCCATCCCAAAGAGGCACAGAATCTCTTTCACGGACTTTTAAATTAACTGTTCCCTCCTGGTGGAATGACCTGCCCAACTCAATCCCAGCAGCTGAGTCCTTAACCATCTTCAAGAATCGGCTAAAAACATCTTTATTTGACCCTCTAACTCTAGCACTCTCTATTTTAATTCCATTCTTTAATAATAAAAAAAAACACGTGTCCCTTTTAGACTGGCACTCTATTCATTTACTAGTCTTGTGTAGCCATTGCTCTTTTGTTGATTTTGATTGCTTCCATTGTCCTCATTTGTAAGTCGCTTTGGATAAAAGCGTCTGCTAAATGACTAAATGTAAATGTACTGAAAATCTTACAATTGCATACCTTTTTATGCATTGCTAAAATGAACTTCTTTTCTGTGATGTTTTCTACATGTCAGCTGATTTGTCATCAAAATAATGTTTTCTAGCTGGCATAAATTTACAAAAAATGGCTTATAATAGTTTTGAGAAAGAACACGAGAAAGAAAAACAAGAGGAAGAAGAATGTGTTAAAAACTAAATTGTATTCCATTGTTTTCCTGCAAAAAATGTGTTAATTAATTTTTGGTGTTGCATGGTAGCTGTAGAATCTTCTGCAGAAAAAAAGTAAAAAAAAGTAATATTTCATACAATATACAGTATATATATTTGTAGTGTAAATAAAAATTACCATTCTTTTGTGGCAGGGTGAGTAAATACCTGGGAAAAAAATTGTTGTCGGGTCCACAAGCGTACAAAAAGCTTACCTATAATTGATTATTCATATTACTCACAAAGTATTTTATAAGAAACCACCTTAAAATGCAGATATATGGATATGCTTTGTCTTTTTGTTTTGTTTAAGTTTGTTGAGCAAACAACTGTCTCACTTAAAGACAGTAAAGCATGTATTAACAAGACTTTAAATGCAGTCCAGTGACCTGGTTAGAACAGTAAAATAAAAGCAGTGCACTGGCCGTTTAGAAAAAAAGCAAGACTTTTGCCAGAGTTGCACAGATAACTCATTGAGCAAATTATGAGCGTTTCTCAGGGGTGTGATCTGCGTAAGACTGGTGATTGGACTGTCTGTTGTGACTGACAGTTTCAAGTAGACGGGGGTTTGCTTGCACAATGGGTTTTGGCCTGAAACAATAAACACATGTAATGAAGATTGAGCAACTGCGCAGTAGGCTGTGTTCTCATGAAACTCTGTCCATCGTACAGTTTTTAGTTCCTCTGAGATGCCCCCTGCACCCTCTGCAGAGTTGAGTCATCATCTTCGGTCAGTCCAAGACTCTGTCATCACTATGATGTTTTGAAGACTATAAAGATAACAGGCTGATCTCTGGATGATTGCACACAGTGGGGTAATTAAAGGTTTGTTCTTGTGATGTACTGAGGAGCTTGACGTGATGTTGCACGGGTCACATGTGAACTTTAAAAAGCTGCATGTTATCGGAGTCTCATATTGTACGTTTCGCATGTGTGTGAACCTGGTCCCCCCCCTTCCCCCCCCCCCCCCGTAGTCAGCGCCCCCTGGTGGTCGAATGGCAGTTTTGTCAGATGTGAGAAAAAAATTGGTTTGCTTTTATTTGCCAGTGAGTGGCCCATATATCTTATTATTTCGGGGATTTCTTAGTCCATACCGTGTGAGACTTAGACAGTATTTGCTTGTGTGGTACACACGACGGCCGTTTAGGCCTGTTGTGGATAGCTGACTCACAAAGCTTTTCATATTCCTCCTATTCTGTGGAGTGGTCAGTTCAAAGCAGTCACAGAAATTAGCTTATTTAACTAAATCTGCCCCCTAAGTTGATTAACAGCAGCATTTTATCTTTGTACGGGAAGTTTTTCAAACCTTATTAAATGCATACATCTTCTTTAATGTAAAATTCTTAAATTTAATCCATAATTTCCATGAGAATAACACATTATTGGGTTGTTACCAATCAAATAAAATCAGTATCAACAAAATCCATATTTGCACCCCTGCATTTAGATGTATTTACACAGACTGATCGATGCAGCTCAGAGTGCAGTTACAATTGCATAAATAAGCATGATTTTAAATATTAAAAACAAAATGATACTTTTAATATGAAACTGAAATTTGAACTTTGTCTGAAAGAACGGCGGATTGGTCATTGGTCAAGTGAATGGGTCATTGTCATTGAATTATTCAATCAATCTATTTGTTCAAAAACGTAGGTTCAGTTTTTTTTTTTTTTTTTTTTTCCATACAATAAAACACTGCTGTTGCTCAGAGACATTGATTTTGCTGTGGTTCTTTTTGTTGGCAAAATAGAGCAAAAAAAGACACATTTGTGTCTAAAATGTAACCAACTTAATATTAACATCAACTGTTTTCACATTTGCAATAGTGCTGATATTTAGGAAAATGGGATATTGCTTAACTATATCATATGATACAACTATAAAAGACAAAAATGGGCATTTATTACCTCCATGTCTTGATTTTTGGGGACATTTTAACTGCATTATAATAGGTTACATTACGCAGTAAAAGCATGCACTCTAAATGCACATCTGCATTTGTTATTCACACAGCTGTATTGTCCAAAGCGGTTTAAGTCAAGTGGTTTACAAAATCAATGCTTATTACCCCTGGTGTACATGTCTTCATTTACATGCTGAAGTATACCTCAGTGCACTACAAATCAATGACATCAGCGATATACCGCTCCCCCCACCTTCATCAACAGAGCCGATAAGAATGACTGTGTGTGATTGATTAGTCCCTGCAGTGCATGTCCGCACCTATCCACTCTCCGCACGGAGCTCACACGAAGATGGGGTCAGCTTGTTCTTCTTGGAAGCAGATGTGATGTTCTGTCCTGGGGAGGAGACAGCACGAGCTCGGGCAGTGCTCCAGGAACACCTCGCAATTTTCCTGTCCCGTGTCGCTGCAACCCATCCTTGGCTGCGCTCTGAATGTGTCAACTTTGTTTTCAACTTTACACTTTAAAGGCAGCACAAAAGTTGCATCTGAAGCAGTGTATATATCACAGAATGGAGCGCTGCACACTTGACAGATGCCACGTCAATTTGTTCAGCTTTGATAAAACATATTTCAACTGCTTTTGAAAGTGAAAACACATCCTGGTACTTCAAGCTTGAATGCACAGCTGCTAGAGATATTTATTATTACTAAATTTAACCTAAATCTTATAACTATATTTCTGTCATGACAACTCTGAAGATTTTTAGCATGGTGATGGATATGACAATGTTAATGTATTTGGTCTTGGCGGAATAGATCTGCTGCTGCTGCTGCGGCAGAGCAAGTACAGAGACATGCTACTCCCAATACATCCACAACATGCTGCTGTGAGCATGTAAGAAATACTGCTGCTGCACATAAAAACTATATGAAATAACCCCCATATAGCATACATGAAATCACCCCATAGCAGATCTATAAGGTGGAGCTGGGGAAGTGGAGGGTTTCTGAAGCAAGCTGCGACTGCTACGGCAAGCACTAATCATATATGAATGTTGAGCAGCGAGCTCATTGGATACCAATACAGGAGAGAACCAATCAGATGTGCCATGTGATAATTATGTCTTTATGTCATATTGAGTTAGACCTATCGGACTGCGCCATCTAGAGTTTCAGGCCAGAACTCTGTATATAATCTACATATTTTTGGAGGTATCAAAGGTACTTAAAAAAAAAAGCAAATAAAAATTATTGGAGTACATTCTTCATCTACATTGTAACATTTTGTACCTCATAATTTCATGTTCATTTCAATGTGTTACTTGCCATTTTAATTGTGAACTTTATTAAAAATTGAGTGAAATTTGTTTCTACATTTTTTAAATAAGTGCATTTTTGGAAAGGTAATGAAGATGTGCTGGTGATACGTCAAGCTTGAACGTCTCAGATATATCAGGTAGGATTTTTTAAATTATTTTTTTTATAATGAATTGCCACACTGAAAAAATGGTTTGGGATTTACTTTGAAGTTTGAAACAATTTTCACTCAGAAATCTCAAGTAAATTTCACAAATAATTACAAAGAAATGGAAAGTAAGACATTGAATTAAACATGAAATTTTGAAGCAGAAAAAATAAAATAGCATTTCTTAATGTGTTTTGGGTTTATTTACATTTATTACAGTGTTTTGCCTAAATTGCAGCTAGATTACTAGATGATTCTGGACATTTAAATGAATGAAGTGCATTCTGGGATGATTTTTAAATCATTTTGAAGGCTTTCCCTTTACTATCTGCTCCAAATGACAAACAAATAATAATAATAATAATAATGTTTATTATTATTTACAAAACTAAATGTATTATAGTTTTGTCTACATATCTAATTTCGAGCATTTACAGTAAGCTTTCAGATTTTGAGATCTTAAGAAACATTTCAGTCAAGTGTGTCCAAGCTTTGTATTGTTGGTGTACCTCTTAAAGAAATCGATGTAATATGCTAATATTCAAGACACAAAACCAGACATGGAATAATTGTCAGCCAAAAGCAAAGCTTAAGGCAGCCTCGAGATGCTTCACAGAAGTCATTCTTTTTTATGGATTTTATGCCTCCCTACTTTGAATTTGGCAGCTGCTGCAAAACCCGACATTGAAAAGATGTTTCAAGATGCCAAGATCTCAGTAGCAGCTCTCAAGTGACTTTGCTCAACAAGTTGTGACAGCTAGAAATGCAGAAAATGTTGCAGAGTCTGAAAGGAAGGCTGATATCGGTGAACAGGCTACCGAGATGGGCAAAGAAACGGTTATGCAAGCTGGGTGTGAGGCAAGAAGGATACTGTCAGCCCGCATCACTCATGCCGGGAAGATAAGGTTCAAAACCCTGCTATGAGCCTGCTGAGAGGAAAAACAGCCCGCAACCTCTCCCCACGCTCTCCAGAGGAGACACCATCAGACACACTGCTTCTGTAGACAGAGCAGACAGACGTCTGTAAGGATGCTGAGAGAACTTCCTGCTTACCAGACTTGTGCACCATTCAGAATCAAATCGAAAATGGCTTTTAAACTCTGATTCCTATTCTGAATTGCAAAGCTGCAGTTCGAATGTGATTGCATGAGGAAGAATTAGAATTGAAAGTAAGAAAATACTGTAAAGTTTTAACAAAAAATGCTAAATTTGTCAACCTTTAAAGTTTGCATGACAAATGTGGTTTGAAAGTTTTGAAAAAAATGTTTAAAAAGCCTTGAACTGTGAAAGTTTATAGGTAGGGTGACCATACGTGCCGTTTTTCCCGGACTTGTCCTGGCCAGGATTTCTATATTGTCTAAGATATCCAGGTTTTGGCTTTGTTTTCCTATTGATGCTCATGCTGCCGATCGATCTGTGCAGCACTGCTTCAAATCGAAAGCAGGTATGAAAACAGGAAAACAAAACCTGGAGGTTTTAGGCTATATGTGACCCTGGAGCACAAAACCAGTGTTAAGTCGCTGGGGTATATTTGTAGCAATATCCAAAAAAAACATTGTATGGGTCAAAATGATTGATTTTTCTTTTATGCCAAAAATCATTAGGATATTAAGAAAAGATCATGTTCCATGAAGATATTTAGTAAATTTCCTACTGTAAATATATTAAAACGTAATTTTGATTAGTAATATGCATTGCTAAGAACTTAATTTGAACAACTTTGAAGGTGATTTTCTCAATATTTTGTTTTTTTGTTTCGATTTTATTGCACACTTAAGATTCCAGATTTTCAAATAGTTGTATCTCGGCCAAATATTGTCCTACACTAACAAACTATACATCAATGGAAAGCACCAAGAAAACCATACATCAATTCCAAAATCGGCATCCAAACAACACCAGCCCCAGCACCGACGTAAGTGAACCAGCCCCCCCTTCACCAAACACGGACACACACAGCACCCCCAATCGAAAACATCTTCCCGCGCCCCTGGCTTGAGCTAAAAACCAAAGACTTAAAGGGATAGTTCACCTTCAGTTGGTCCCCACTGACTTACATGGTGTTTCTTTTCTTTTCCTTACTATGGAAGTCAAAGGGGACCATAGACTTTTTTGGGGTGAACTGGTCCCTTCAATTATGCATCATACACCTTGTTTAAAGTTTCAAAGTCAAAGTCACGTTCAAAGCTAACACTATATAATAGCTAACAGACATTTTTAACCATACATTAGTTAAACTCTACGTGAAAGTTACTTGTCAACTGAAAGAACTTGTGTGTTGTGATGCAAAATACTATTACATTTATTCATATGCAACACAGTATGCAGAGTCGTCTATAGTTTTCTGTTCGGCTTCACTGATATACCTTGGGTTGAACAATGTAGCAGAATTTACCAGGTGACACATTTCTACCATCAGACGGTGTGTGCTGTCATCCCGCCCGGTCTAAGTTCAATGATGTATTAGAAGAAACTGTGGGACGTGCTGGTGTTTGTTGGCACTCACGTGTAGAATCAATACACATCAAGAAGTCACTATGTGAACCGTGACCCATTGGGTCGGTTTGAATGAAAAGACATTTCCCTCCTGGGGCCACACTAATGAATTGTTTAAGCAATGTGAACAAAGAAAATGAAAACAAAATTAAGCTCTATTTAGAGGAAAGATGCTGACATTAGGAAGGATCAAACGAAGCTTGGAAAGCATGCGGGCACTTTGGAATTCAGCTTGACACATCTAACCAGTGCAGGAGACACTGAAGCCTTATAGTGGAGCTATCTGATTTCCCTAAGAGTCCTTCAGAAAGTTCAATGTTTTCTGAAGGTAAAATTTACTTCAATTACAGCTCAAAAGTTCATACAATGGAAGTCACTGGTAACCAAATCAGCTTTGTTACCAACAGTCTTAACTTTTTCGGCTTGTACCAACACATTCTTTATTATTTTCTTTTATGTTCCATAAAAGAAAGTAAGTGGTACAGGTTTGAATTGACATGAGGGTGAGTAAATGATGACAGAATTTTTTTTTGGGTGAACTATCACTTTTTTATTTTTATGAATTGATACTCTGAATAAAAACTAAAACTGCCAGTAGGTGGTTGTAAATGCCTTTATGAGATAGTCATTGAGTCATTCATTAATTTGATTCGTTCGAACTGCTGATTCATTCAGAAATTAAGCAAATTGCTGTCTTTATGAATGGACCATTGAATCATTGGTTCACCCGATTCGTTCAAAAATGCTGAATCATTCAGAAACGGGACTCACGACTGGTGTGTGGTGTGTGGTAATAAATTTTAGTAATATTATATATAGTGCCAGGTGTGATATGAGATGCGATTCACTAAGAGTTACATTTGGGTTGATAGCAAAGCCTTTTGAGTTAAAGGGGTCATATGATGTTGCTAAAAAGAACATTATTTTGTGTATTTGGTGTAATGAAATGTGTTTATGCGGTTTAAGGTTAAAAAAAAAACATTATTTTCCACATACTGTACAATGTTACTTCCTATATGTTTTTTTTTTTTTTTTTTCCCCGCCTTTCTGAAACGCGTCGATGTTTACAAACCTCATGGGTCTGAAAAAGCGAGGTGTGCTCTGGTTGGCCAACTATCCAGTGCGTTGTGACTGGCCGAAATCCTCAGGCATGTGACGGAAATGTTACGCCCCTAAACATACTGTGATGCCGTGTCCGGCCAGAGCGACGAGACAAAAACATTAACCCATTATAAACGAGGCATTTGTTGCATCAGTGGGGACAAATTACGGATTATAATGATTATACTGTCTTTTTACGCATTGCGTAGTACAACAAATACATTGAAATACAACTTAACCACTGATTTCTTCGTCTTTTGGAAGGCCAAACAAAGTAATATCGCTTTCATAACGAAACACACAGCGGGCTAGAGTGAGCAGAGGTGGGCGGGCTTGAGAACGGCAGCCGGCGGATTCGATGAAGGAGCATCCGGAGGGCTTGCGCAACCACATGTGACGACCCCGGGGCGGACTTGTCGTGAGGGCACTGTGTGATTCGTTGTGAAAGCGAAAATACTTTGTTTGTCTTCCAACAGAGGACGATATCCGCTTCATCATGCATAGAGCTGATCCGTGCTGGTCACTGAGGAAATACACCAACTTCACGCTGTGGATCGCCGGATGGCTTTCAAACGGGGACGAAGCGGATATCGTCCTCTTTGGGAAGACAAAACAAAGTAGTTTCGCTTTCACAACGAATCACACAGTGCCTTCACAACATGGTGGCGGCAACAAAACTACAGCGAGAATCAAAGTTATGCCTTCTTTCTTTGCGTGAACATGTGAGCGGGGTTATGCAAATCTTCCCACATAGCGACGTAGACATGTGGGGGCGTGTTAGAACGAGCCATTTTAGGTAGGCGTGGTTAACTCTTAAATTTGATATCTCTTTGGATTTGAGACGTTAGTCTTTACAACTTTACAGATCTTCTTTATGCACCAAGAGCTTGTAACAGTCCAAAGAGAAAGGAAAAATTGAAATCGCATCATATGACCCCTTAAAGTAATTTCACTCGGCAGCCATCTTTGAAACGCCCCTCGGGCAGCTATTCCAGTCATGCAAGTAGCTCCTGTCTCTTTGAATGGGGAAACATCAAATTCTCCAAAGCTGTTCACCAAGCTTATGGTTAAATTACATATTTGAAATCACCAATGAAATCTGACAACAGCGGTCCCATAAATTTTCTTATGCTCAATAGCATTAAAAAGCTTATTTTTCAGACCAGCCAATGCGCATGAGCAGACAAAGTGTCTTACCGCGTCTCAGAATGCTGACTATTTTTATAGCAGACAGAGCTGCAGAGGCGTGAAGAGTTTAACAATTAGCGATTGGCTGCTTTATTTAGACGGCGGAACTATTTTGCCAGATTGTGCATAGCAATTTCTCCATTTCATAAGAAATATGAGTACACTGTCTTTGTATATCTAAAGTCTTTGGTGATACTAACCCAGTGTTTAAGCCTTTGGAATGGTAAATTCACTAAATTTGAGCTTATGAACTGAAGAGATACTGTTACCATCATGTGAATGTGAAAAACACTCTATTTCAGGTTGCTGCTGGGGGCAATTGATTGGCAACTGATCCTGCAGCTGTGCTAAATCTTTTATTAAAACAAAAAGTTAGGCTAATAAATAAAACTATACTTGTCTTATTGTCTAAGATATAGTTTCCTTGTTTAACCTCTAGATTGAAATGGATCTTAATGTCATGTTTTGGTTTGTTGTGTTTTTATATTTTAGTGTCATTCATAAGAGGACTCCTTCTGTTAGTTGAAACGGTGGTAGAGACAAAACAACTTGCGTTGTGGGTGAATACTGTCAGGGAGCTTATAAATCATCTAATGCATATAAGCCCCAAAGCCCACTGGTCTCTCGTGTCATAGCCACTTAATTACAATAACGATCATAACACGTGCATCATAAAGACTCCAGCATTACTTATGGCATGCAGTCATCCAAGTTAAATCTTATTAAATCTTCATTAGTTTGTTAAATCATTCTACTTCTGTTATTTGCAAAGAGCCAGTGCCGTAAGACTGCTTATTCCCGAAATGCGCCCTTTGGAATTCTCTCGAAAGGCCCCCACGTACGCTTGCTGTAATAAGTGCTCAGAAAGAGTAAAACACACAACCCCAGGGTGTTTGAACTGCTGTCTATGCTCTGTCAAGTATGAACTGTAAACTAGAGCTCACTTCACTCTTTATTTAGAGTGATAGGGAGAGAAGCATGGTAATGCAATCAAGAATATTTTGCCACAACACGAGTTAAGACCATCAACACTGTTAACTGATATCATTTTGCATTGTGAAGACTCATATCTGCAGGGATTTGGTTTGACAAGAAATGTGCAAAAACACAATTAGATGTTACTGTTAGTACCAAAAACGAATTATTGAGTAAATGTTATTAAGAACAGGTCCAACACATCATAAAATGTATGGAAAGTTAACCATGCAATACTCTAACTAGCATTAAAATGCATAGTACAAAAATATTGGTCAAATAATACATTTTAATTAAAGAGAACGATGCAAGTGGAATATAAGTTTATTTATAATCAACATTTTTAATTTCATCAGCCATATTGGATTAACTTTTTTATTGAGCTCATCATATTTTGTATACTGTGAAGGACACATGTGATGCTGTTTTTAGATCGTCCTTCAACATCGTACTAGGCTCTTAAAGGGTTAGTTCACCCAAAAATGAAAATTAGCTTGTGTTTTACTTACCCTCGATGCATCCTAGGTGTATATGATTTTCTTCTTTCAGACGAATCCAGTCGGAGTTATATAAAAAATTGTCTTTGATCTTTCAAGCTGTTTAATGGCACTCAGCGGGTGTTGCAGTTGAACAGTCCACAAGTAAAAATAAAAGTCCTTCAAATAAAGCTCGCGCATTCATAATAAAACATGCCGCAGATGGCTCCGGGGGATGAATAAAGGCCCCCTGTAGCGAATCCATGAGTTTTTGTAAGAAAAATATCCATATTTCAAACATAATAAACACTTTTCTCTCACTTCCGTTATCTGTCATAAGGGGAAGCAGTTCCGGCGGATGACGTAAGACGTGCAGCGTTGCGTGATTAGTGACGAATGCGGAGAGAGAACAAAACAAAATGCCCGGTACAGAATTAGAAGTACTAAACGAAGATTTGCAAAGAAAATTAATGTCTGGAGATTTCGATATAAACCAAGAGGAAACTTTGCTAAAGTAAGGAAACTTTGCTTCCTTTGCTCCTATTAAACAAACTCACGAGACTAGCATATCTCAGAGGCGCGCGCGCTGTGCATACGTCATACGCCTTCCGCCGGAACGGATCCGCATATGATAGATAACGGAAGTGAGAGAAAAGTGTTAATTACGTTTGAAATATGGATATTTTACAAAAACCCATGGATTCGCTACAGGGGGCCTTTATTCATCCCCCGGAGCCATCTGCGGCCGTTTATTATAAATGCTCGGAGCTTTTTTGCGCCTTTTTTTTTTTTTTTTTTTTTTATGGACTGTTCAACTGCACACAACTGCTGAGGGCCATTAAACAGCTTGAAAGATCAAAGATAATTTTTAATATAACTCCGACTGGATTTGTCTGAAAGAAGAAAGCCATATACACCTAGGATGCTTCGAGGGTAAGTAAAACACAAGCTAATTTTCATTTTTGGGTGAACTAACCCTTTAAGAAAGTCACTCTTAAGAAAAAGGAGTACACTTTAACATAATTTTACAGAGTATTTATTATGGAAATAATGGAAGAATATGCTTGAATTGAAGTGCAAATTGAATATAATGTTTTGGACATTTTGCATTAAATGAAATTAAATGAAAATGTATTAAAGTTTACATTTATATTACATTAAATCAGCTGAACTTGACTGGGTTGACAATATCAATTTCTCCATTTTAATTGATCTTTTTTTTGATGAACTAATACAACTTTTTACATTCCAAAATTGACCTTTTGATACATAAACAAAACTTCACTAAACAATATTTTTGGTGCACTTCCCAATCCCAATATGCTTTGTGCTTTGTTACTTTTGATGTGAAACAAAGATGAAATTCTGTTCATTTTATCACGAAATTCAAACAATAAATGTTATTTTGATGCTCTTCAATGTGGTGTGAGAGACCGCTGTAGCGCCTCAGTTCAAGCGGCATGTGAACCGATCAAATTCTATTGAAATCAATTGTGGGCCCTGTCTCCTACAGAGATGCAGCTGACATGAAGAGCACTATCTGTAATGTGTTTTAAAGCAGTGTGTTGAAATGTGATGCTGCCTATGTAGGATGTAGACAGCAAGACAGCTACTCTAGGGGTACAGACATACAGTGTCTCGTATGATTTATGGTAAAGGCCTACATGGCCTAAAAAGCCCTTAGCTCTGAACCCAGTAACAGCTGACCTGATATGCACATACATACCATCTGGCAAATTCTCTTAATTTTCTTTATTAGTTATTCCCAGCATTTTATAAAGGTTAAGTTCTTTGATGCCGTTCCTCCAATTACTCTGGAAAGGGTTTGTCTTCTAAATGATTTTCACCTGTTCTCCAGATGTCTTCGTATGCATCCTCCCCCACCACAGACACAAACTGAATCCTCAAACGCTCATGATACACAATAGACATGATGAAATTATATGTTTTCTACCATCATGTTAAAGAAGCATTGCGACCAGACAAAAGAACAAAAAAGCATTCGCCTCTCCACCATAATGACTTTAACCAGGGCATTGTAGGCAAGTGCAGTTAAGAGACAGCCTTAATGACATGCTGTATGAGCTGAGATTTGATTTGGTCTGATGGCAGACACACAGCTGATGTGACCCAGCTGGGACAGAACAGCATAGCTGTCACATTGAGGAGGTTTTCACAATCAATTTTCGTCATTGTCAAACTAATGAATGGTTTGGACAGAACAGGGAGACCGGATGCTTGATTGCTACCCTGATTAAATTTGACACCTCTGATGCCTAAATAATTGTAGAGGTTTAATTCCATATGACTTCAGATCTAAACAGTATGCAACTCTCCAAGTAAAACATGCATTTCTGTGTTTATATCATATAGTTTTACATGCACGTCAATGCAATAAATGGTCGAGAAAGCAGTACTGTAACTTACCCTGCGTTTTGGATCTATTTGAGGGGGGGGGGGGGGGGGGGGGGGTTATGTAATTTATATAACCTAATGTTTACTATGGCTTGCCATAAACATAATGAATAATTATAATACAATTATAATACAACATTTTGACCACCCTGCACTGGGTTATGGGTTGTGGGAAGTCGTGGCCTAATTTTGGGCTGTTTTTGTTAATGCACTGGGTTATGGGTTGAGAGTCGGACTCGTAACCAAAGGTTACGTTCTCTCCCACCTTCAATACCACGATTGAGGTGCCTTGAGCAAGGCACCAAACCCCCAACTTCTCCCCGGGCGCCGCAGCAAAAAATGGCTGCCCACTGCTCGGGTGTGTGTTCACTGCTGTGTGTTCACTGCTGTGTGTGTGCACCTGGATGGGATAAATGCAGAGCACTAATCCCTAGTATGGGTCACCATACTTGGCCACATGTCACATGTCATGTCACTTCACGTCACTTTTCATTTAAAAAAAGGATGAACCCTACTATGTATGACCCAACATGCAGGTGTTTTTTTGTGAACGCAGGTATGCTGAAAAAATTACTTACTGCTGGGTTTCAATAACCAAAATTAAAATCACTAACACATGCAGAATGACTATAGTAACAACACAAAGTACAGTACAAAGAAAGAGTGAAAATGTATGATACACAAGAAACACTAGAAATAGACAAAAAAGCTAGTGTAAAAGTTGCCTTCATTCTTTATTACTATAAAAAAAGAGATAACTATAGATGATAAATAGAAACAAAAGCACAAAATAAGTGTCAGCTGGTCAGAGGTGGAATGGTCCACCGGAACACATTCGCTCATTTATTTTTCCTGTAAATAGGTTGTATTTAAATACAACCCAGTGCTGGGTAAAAAAAGGACAAACCCAGCAATTGGGTTGTTTTGACCTAGCGGTTGGGTTAAATGTTTAACCCAACCTTCTGGGTAGTAACCCAACCACTGGGTCAAAACAACCCAATTGCTGGGTTTGTCCCTATTTTACCCAGCACTGGGTTGTATTTAACCCAGCATTTTTTAGAGTTAAGTGGTGGGAAAAAAGGAACAAAGGAAACTAGGTCAAAAAAGGAACACAAGAACAAAACCAGAACAGAACATGTGACACTGTTAAAGTGATTTCAGCTTCTAAACAATTTTGGCTTCATTTTACGCCAGCCATATTTGCCAACAATAGTTGAGGAAAAAACAGCTCAGCATGTTGGGTCGAACATTTAACCCAACCCAGTTGGGTCAAAACAACCTAGCGCTGGATTGCCAAAATGACAGAAATTAGGTTGTTTTTAACCAAGCATTTTCTAGAGTGCAGGGTGAACATTTTGAAAATGATGCATTTCAGTCTTTCAATCTGCAAACATGAATTTTCTGGAATAATTCATTGTGTTGGTTACATGACCTACATGATGTCAGCAAGTGTCATCACCATCTTCCCCATCAGTAATGCGACACAAACACATGCTCACGTTAGATAATCTCATTGGCCTTGATACAGCGTGTGTGGCATAGGGCACTGATCACAGCTAAACAAAAAATGAAGGGATGGGATCTTCTCTGTGTCCTAACTAAAGGCCTTTGGGGAATGGTTATAGCAGCTACCCTGCAGCACTCAATCTGTGACCTGCTGAACCGTAGCAGGCGCTGCATCTTTAAATATAACAAAAGCAGCACCCCATGCAGAGAGAACACTTGATTGCCCCTGTGGCACCAAGTTATACAAGAGGATATGCAAGAGGATTTCAGAGTTTAATCTAGCAAGGTTGCGGCCAGAGGAAACTCAGTCCCACGGTGTACATTAAATCGTTTAGGATGGATGAAGTCAAGGCTAGAAAATGTGATGTAGTTAAACACAAAAATAAAATGGGGCCCTAACTTAAAAGTTAGCATCTCTGTGGAGTTAAATTGATAACAAACACGTTTTAAACCATGGAAATCATGTCAAATTGTGAACAAACAAGTTATGTTTACATTAATTCTTACGATCTAACAAACATTCCTTCCCCTTTAATGGTAAATTATTTTTGTGATAATATTTTGGCTATTTTGCCTTGCCCTACCGTACAACGACAATATGTATTTTTTTTGTAATATTTCAGCAATCAACTTTGGATGTCTCAAAACTTTACACTCACAGATCAGCACTTGTGTTTATCTGATGTATTGGAGGAGATGCAAACAATGTAAGCTGCTTTCTGAAGGCAGTATATTCAGATATGAGCAGCTATGAGAAATGCATTATACTATAGTGCGTTGAAATCATGCACTAATGCAAATCATGTCATCAATAGCCGTTTATTTCTGTAAGTTAGGCCGGATTGCTTTTATACCAATTGCAAAGAGTTCATATGAACTGAATCTCAGACCACCTTTTCATGCAGATTCGAATATGGAAAACCACTTCCACAGATAAATGAACCAATCTGTGGTACCAGACTGAATCAGTTTTTTTTTTTTTACCAGAAATGCAGCAGAATTTGGGGAGGTTTATGCAAGAAAACTAAAAATCTGATTGTCAAGTAATACTGACAGAAATACTGATATTTATGTAATTTACAGTAGAAAACAAGGAATGAAATAGCAAACTTATGAGACCTTTAGTGGATTCTGACTTTGAAATATCTGTAAAATGATCCACTTGTGAATGAAACGCTTCAGCTTGGCCTTTGCTTTCCTGTGTAATGTGCAGGTGAAGGGTTCGGTTGTGAAATCTTACTCTAAAACACACACATACACATGTTGTGACAACTGAGGAAGATGTCTGTCAGCCGCGTTGAGGGAGGCGATGGAGATATGAGGGTAAGACAGGGCCCAACAAGACTGACAGTCAGAAGGGAAAAATGCACATACCAATCACCTCAAACACGCTCCTGCTTCATTATCCTCTCGTTCCATCCCCCCACACCGCTTTCTCCAGACATCTGCTGACAGTAATCATAGCTTGCCTATCTCCAACATGTATTCTAGTAGAGACAACAAAGCTTTGTGTAATTGGATCTCGTTGCTCTTTCATCAGGAATGGGAGAATATTAATGACAAATCTTGATTGCTGGATAAATTTAACCAAATTTTTGGTTACTTCATAGGCTGACTGCATTTTTACTGCATGCATATCAAATTCAGAGTACAGAGAATCGGAAGTTGCAAACCAATATCTGTTTTCAATGTGAGCTCAGTCTGTTTTTCAGATGTTTTTAGGAACAAACAAATATCAACTTCTTCATCCATATTCACAATATTCCGAATGGTGTATAAACTAGAGAAAGCAGACATGTTTATATAGCACCTTTCCACAGCTTATGGTCACTTTACAAAAGTACATTTCAAGTATATTTAAAGGGCACCTATTATGCCCCTTTTTACAAGATTTAATAGTGGTCTTGCGTGTTCCCAGAATGTGTCTGTGAAGTTTCAGCCCAAAATACCCAACAGATCATTTATTATAACAGCTGGAAAATGTAATTTTTGGGGTGTGTCTAAAAAGAGCTGTTTTGGAGTGTATCGCTTTAAATTCAAATGAGCTGCAAATTCCTGCCCCGTCTCCAGAAGAGGGGTCCCTTATACGTCTCTCTGCATTGCATATCTACAGCAATAAACTGCCGGTAGAAGCAATATAACTGAAAGCGAGAGAACCGGTGTTTAGCCGTACATATGGGAAGCCAAAATGCACTGAAAGTGGAACAAAACAGCGCAATGATACAGAGCTCGCGCCGCACAGACCTGTCATCGGTGCGGATCAATTGACCGAGCCATGCTACCGAATGAATCTCGCACTACCGAACGCTGCAAACTAATCTCACAAGCGCGGTGCTGATTACTTAAAAAAATACTTAATGTACGCACACAAAAATACGGTTAAAACGCTAAGCACTATAACGACATTCACAAAGGAGTCGGGAGTGATACACGTATTTAGGTAGATTTTGAGGCGCATTACTTTGAAAAATGAAAGTAATCCACAGCGTCCTCAGCAGCTCAGTTGTTGGGAGAAAATTAAGACTCTTATGTTCAGTCTTACATCCAAACACAGAGCATCAGGATTGCTTGTGAGACATTGTTGATGTTACAGCTGCTCGAGCGTGGAGAAAATGGAGGACAGCGTACAACCACTGAGGGCAGATACTATAGCAATGCAGGGCTGTCAATCAACCCCTGTGGCCCGGCCCTATATAATGTCACGTCACACTTGCATGAGAATCAAAACGGCAGGCCTAGTGAGACTGACTTGGTTTAAAGGGGATTAAAAAATGAGGAGTGGGTGGATTTTTATCATTGTAGGGTGGTTGTGTTCATACACTGCCAACACACATTTATGTCCAAACACCATGTAAAAGTGGATTTTGCATAACAGGTGCCCTTTAAAGGAGCTAATACAAAAAAAGGCACACGTCTATAGCTATATAAGATAACTTATGAGATTTTTTTGAAGTGTAAGTACATATCTCAAAACGTTATGCTTATGTTCGCATATTCTAAATCTTGTAATTATATAACTTTATATCAAATATCAGTAACAGGGAAAAAAGCCCCCAAATTAAGACAATTCAAAGACATTATAGTATTGTAGACAATTTATTAAGACACTTCTGTGCTTTACAGTTACAGGAAAATTGTTTCTTTCATGTGATTTATTTGTGTTTGATTGTTTTTTTGGGCTGTGGTATGACAATATATATTGTGGCAGTGGCATATAGACATTTTGCTGAATCATGTACATTGTGGTATGTAAATCTAAATGTGCAGTGCAGAACTGTTATTGACCTTTACATTTATGTTTAGCACATTTTTATCCAAAGCGACTTATAATAGCAGAACAAAAGTAGCTCATCACAGAGCCAAGAAAATTCATAATATACAATGCAAGGTGTATTAGAAAGCTAGATTTGGAAGCTAGTTAGAGCAGAGGAGAAATGCAGAAGAGAAAAATAGTGATTAAGAAATATGCATGAATGAGAAAATACAGCGCAGAAAATATGTGCTTGATGTTAAAAAGTGGTATTAAGTGCAATAAGCTGGGAAAAGGAACTCAACAGCTCTTGACTGAATAAGCTTTAAAAGATTTACAAACCTTATTAGTTTTAACAAGTATAAATATATATTTCATTTATACAGTGAAGACTGTGCAGGTTTTTTTTTATTTATATTTTAATTTCTTACTTGCCTAACCCGAACCCTACTGTTAAATTTCTGTTTCTTTCTTATTGCATTTGCCCTATTGTTTGTTATTTGCTTCTTTGATCTTATTTTTTTATAACAAATAAATCATTATCTTGACTCATATTGTGAAATAAGAATTTGGTTATGTCATCCACCACTACTTATAAGTCACACTGAAAGCTTAATGATGGAGAAAACAATATGTGGTTTCTTGAGGAAATAATCGGGTTGATTAATTGGCCATGGCAATCTAAAAAGTAAAAAAACAGGGTTAGGGTTTATGAAAACAGATAAATAGAAATAATAGATGCTGTTATAATTGGTTCTCTTGTCTATTGATGGTCGAGGATGAAGGAGAATAAAGTCTTATTGTTAATAAAATCTTATTTTGCACACTTCATAGTTTGATTGAAGTCAATTGATTGTGTATTAAGAAATTATATAATTTCTTTATACTATTTACAGAGGTTCAAAAACGATTTGCTTTAAATCTGCAGGCAGTTTGTCTGCATGTAGCATCTCTTGTGCAAAAGAGCATAATAAAAAGTAGTACATAATTAATTTGTATGGTAGAGCTCTTTCCCAATGTGTCGCATTCTGTCTGATCCTGGCCATAAATGCTGTGCGTGACGCACAAGGAGATGAAATTCTGCCCAAGGCCCAAGTGGGTGATGGTTGCACAATCTGGGGAAGTGCTGGCTTTTGTTAAGTTGCCTTTTCAAAAGCCTGCTGGCCTTTTCTCCATAGGAGTATGACAATAATAGCTGTATCGGTGCATACATCAGATGGAGACTGGCATCTTAAGCTGGAATGTTTTAGCTGTGGATGGTAAGACACTTTAAAACCGGGCTCCAACAGGCACATTTATCTCCATCCTGTAGACAGCCAGCACAATATTGTAAAATGCAGGGCCAGATATTTTGTCCACATGACATGAGGCTGCAGCGCAGTGGCATGTTTTCTCATGATTGAAACTTGATAGCCTTGTGAGCAGTACACTAGCAGCGGCCATACTGACATGTGCTGGGCAGATAGAAAATGTTTGACTATGGCTAAAGGGTCATTTTTGGTGAGACACTTTATGCTGAAATCATAGCAGAAAAGTTTTTTTTTTTCAAATGTGCTTGTGTTACATGAGAATAGATTGAATTGAATTAAATACTTAGGTTTGGAACAACATTGTCAGAGATGGGAACAGACTCAGATGGCTCCCCTAACCAGGTGGTTGGAAGCTTAATATGCATTGAAAAGGAGTTAGGCAGGTGGTAGGTTGGCATAGCGAGTTCCTTGCATACTCGGCCCATGGGAGAAACTGTGTTCCAGCTGTGTTAAGGCGGTGGCAATGTGTTCTCAAGAAGTATCCAATTTCCTGGATCTTCCTCCCCATCTGCCTGTTAGTCTGTGGATGTTAACCAGACAAGAGGCTTACAGTAACATCCTGGAGAACGAAGGTGGCATGCCAGATGAGATGAACTGGGGACCATTGTGTCTGACACAATGTCTTTGGGAGCCCAAAGTTATGGAAAACGTTCTAATATAAGTATTGCTTATACAGCTTCCATGGTCAAGGTAAGTCCCTTCAAAAGAGTTATTCAGCATGCCTTGGAGGATCGATCTACTCCAATTAGGATGCATGTGAATACATGAGATGCAGGTAATGAAGTCCACTCATAGGTGTGACCATTGAAGATGTGGAACAAACAGCGGGAGGTCTGGTGCTTTTGATATGTAACAACCTTGGACTAATTGACAGACTCCCTGGTACATGTGAGGCCACCAATAGGTGTCCTTGAAAGAGCAAGAGGGTTTGATGAAAACCAGGGTGGCCAGTGCCAGTTCCAGGAGGAGTGGATCGATTCAATGATCTCCCTACAATAGAAGTCATGGCCTAATGGTTAGAGAGTCCGACTAGTAACCCAAAGGTTGCAGGTTCGAGTCTCGTACCGGCAGGGACTTTCACATTCTTAGGCCATGGATGATAGGAGATGTTGAACTCAAAGTGTGTAAAGAATAGGGCCCACCAGGACTATTGAGAGTTCAACCACTTGGCATCTTGCAGGTATTCAAGTTTGTGGTGGTCGGGAGAACTTGGAAAGCAAGGCAGAAAACCTTGAGTCAATGATGCCAATCCTCTAATGCCAACTTTATGTTGACTCCTAGTTGCCCACATCATAGTTCTGCTCCACCGAACATATGGGAGAAGAGGGTGTATGGTCACCCTGCAACTGAGACAGCTGCTGATGCTGGAAGAGTGCAGAAGGATAGTGGAATTTGACTGTTGCCTTGTCCGGTGCCCAGTAATCAATACATGGGCTCAAGCCTCTCTCCTTCTTGGCAATGAAAAATCTCATAGTTGCAGGGGAAGTGTAAGGGAAGATGTAACCTCGCTGAAGGGCCTCCACCACATAATCCTCCATGGATTTCTGTTTGGTTCTAGATCAGTGGTTCCCTTAATCAAAGGAGACATGCAAAATGTGCAGTGTTGGGGTGCCTCCAGGACCAGGGTTGGGAACCACTGTTCTAGATAACAGGTAGATCCGTTCTCTGGGTAAAGGTGCACTGGGTAGGAGCTCTATGGCATGGTCCCTTGGTCTATGAGGCAGCAACTGGAAAGCACACTGGGGGTAGATGTCATCAGTGTAGGAGCTGTGCTTAGCGGCGACATTCGAAGAAGACTCAGTGATGGGACTCAATGGTTGTGGTGTTGATGGTGATGTTGTTCTTGGGGGATGGCCATGGCATATGATTCATCTTTGGTTGGGGGTGCTGAGGGAAACAGCTTGAAGATTTCTCTTGATTACCATGAGATGACTGGAGAGTGCTTGATGACCATCATGCTGGACGAAGAGAACATGAGGAGAATCCACAACAAGTAGACGTAGGAGGACATAAAGGAAGTTGAGGTAGGTAACAGGAGGTAAGTAGGGCTTTGTAAGTAGCATGATAGAGTCTGTAGTCCAAAGACGAGACCAGACAACAATGGTGAGTATTTACACAGTCCGTGATGAGTCCATAACAACAAACAGGTGCACCTGATTAATAAACTGGTGAGTTGAGCAAGGGGGCTGTTGAGAGGGAGAGTCTGGACGTGACAGACATGAAGGTGAGTAAATGATGACAGAAATTTAATTTTAGAGTGAACTAACCCTATATAAGTAGTCTGTTATAATTTAAGTTGCTGTCAGGAAGGCATCTTCCACCATAGGATCTTTTCAATATGAGTTTATCATACATTACAGGCCGAGATTTTGAGAAACAGACACTGAATACAGGGTTTATTGTTGTTCCAAACCTGTTTAACATTCATTCTTCTGTGGAACAGAGAAAACCAGGGGAGACCGGGGAGTAGATTTGTTGAGACTGCTTTGTGCTTCCACCTTTAAAGTGGCGGAACATCTAGGACCTTCGCTGTTCTGGAAGATTTACAAGATTTTCAGAGGCTTGATGACCAGTGACGCGTTACACATTATGCTTGGCACAGCTGTGGTTAATACTTGATAAGAATACCATTGTAATTATGACCTGAGTGTTTAAGATTGACACAAGACACATTTAAGTTGTGACATAAAACCAGACCTGCCAGAAGATCAATCCACATTCATATTTATTTTTTAATTACACATTTTTGAGGTGCTGTGTTTCTACATATATGTGACGAGAGGTGTGCCGAGAGCCGTGGGAACGTAGCGAGGCCGGTGGAGTAAATGCTAATGCACGACACCTGCGCCACTCCCCGGTCTCGAGTCTCACGGAGGAGCTCCGGAAGGATACAAAGGAGGAGTGACGACAGTGAAAGACGAGAGAGGACCAGGCTTGGATTTTATTTTGTGTTTTGGTTCTGTTTTTTGTTTATTTTATTATTAAAGTTTGTTTAAATGTTTGCCGGCTCCCGCCTCCTTCTTCCCGACTTACGAACTATGTTACACTTAGTCTGTATTTCATTTTGTTTAATGTACCATTTTCTTCTTCTTTTTTTCTTTAAACATTTCATTATACCCCCTTAACTGGTCACCGTCCCCTGGCAGAATTACTTCTATATTACTATATTTCTATACTACTATATTACGTTAAATCAAATATAATCATACAAATTATCTATCTTGGAAAGGTCTGACCCTAATGATATTTTTACCACTGTTTTTTTTTGTACAATTATTAGAACCAGTCATAAGATAAATTCTGACAGGTGCACCTCAAAACAAGCTGCATCATAATATATTCTGACTTTGTCACAAAAATCTTTTCATTGTCCTTTTTCTCTATCATGTCTTTTAGTAATCATCATAAATCATATGTCATTTGAAAGCTTAGAAGCCCAAGATCCATCCTGTGAAAACCATTTTGAAATTGGACATTGCCTTACCATGGAAATGCTAACGTTAACATCTTTGTGCGGTGTCATTTAACAAAATGGATAACATCTCTAGAATCAAAACTTTTAATATCTTGCCAACATCCATATCGTTTGGAAAGGTCGGAGATTCTTAAGATTCCTATTTGCTGTGTATTTTTTTACGACGGACATTGAGAGAAAAATGTATACATTAGATTTATACATTTATACAGATGTTGCAGTATGAAAGGTATCCTAGAATGCTACAGATTTGTGTAAAATGTGAGCTAAGTTTGGTTCTGATTACACTAACATCATGAAGTAGATATCATCATTCTTGATCAATCTCATTCAGTTGTGGCTTAATTTGAGGATGCTTTATTAATATTTAGGTTTTTTGCATGGACGGCTTTGTATGAAACATTGCCTCTACTGGGCTGATCATTATGAAGCATATGGGTAGCAAAATTCATTTTGAAATGTAATTTGCAAAATGGCAATGCAATACTGTATGTAAAACGACAATGCATTTCTTTATTTAAATTTCCATTTGCGCCCCTACGATCTGCACGGTTAGTGTCAAAATAAAGTTCAATTATATCTTTCCATTTGCCATTTCCTACACGGGATTTAACTATGTAAATTAAAAACATATTTTTATACTTGCAAAATGAATGAAAATCGTCTTACCTAGCAGTGATTAGTATTTTTAACATGTTCAGAAAAAACGGTAGCAATAAACTGAAATGCTCCATTGAAACATCTTATGTGTAAGTGTCAATGCATTTAAGAAAAAATAAAAGACATTTAAATCACAATTTTGCTATCCTTTTGCAGCACCGTTGGCTCAGAATGCATTTCAAAATTCACACTGCATTTTGCTACAATTATCACACGGTGTCATGATGAAAATGCAATCCCAAGTGTCCTACCCGTAAGTCTAAATGCATTTAGGAAAATGGCATTTAAATGATAATTTTGCTGCAGTTTTTGCTTGGACATATTAAACATATCTAATACATTTTGGTAATACAATTTCATTTTAATTTTGCAACTTTTAAAGCGTTAAAATATGTTTTTAATTTAGATATTAACTAGTGTAGGAAATGGCAAATGACCTTATATAATTTAAGTTTCATGTGCACTAAATTGTGCACATATGTATGGGAACATGTGTAAATTATACGAAAGACATTCCTTTTGCTATTACATTTTCAATGATTTTGCTACCCATATGCTTCCATAGATCGTTTCCTTGCTCTTGACTATCTTAAGTATATTCAGAAAAACCTAGGGCTGTATTCACAAAACATTCTTAAGAATACTCTTTATTGTTAAACCGTTTTCTTCTTGTTTTCTAACTTAATAACAATGCTAAGAATACTTCAGTACCCTTACTTAATGCCTTAATGTATGTATAATGCTTTATAAAGGTATTCATAATGTAATGTACTGTAAGCTCATAAATAATTGTAACCAAAGTTAAAATGCATTTTAATATTTAAAGGTTTGTTTGTGTTTTAATGCATTATTTGTTCTAAAGGTGCAATAATGAATAGATATGTATCATAACTGTGGTTACAATTATTAATTAATCAGTCAATGCATTATAAGTAGCATTACAAGGCATAATTAATGCGTTAAAACGGCTTTTTTAATGCATTATATATAAAAGTTTTAAGTAAAGTGTTACCAATATTTCTTAAGAATGTTCTACAAAACTTAAGTTGAACATTCCTGAAATTAGCTCCTGAAATGTTTTCAAAAATTCTTGTAAAATTCATAAATCCTTCTTAAATTAGTATAACCTCCACCTTAACCAAAGGTAAGATGAATTTACTGTTACTAGGGAAATTATTAATATATCAGCGCTCACAGTTTCTGCTAATAAACATATCCATAATTACAGAAGAAATACAAGAAGAAATTTCTTAGCCAATTTGATTAGTTTTGAATCAAAAAGGTTGAGAATGTGAAAAAGATGGAGTGCATCTTTTTCATCAAACATCAATCTTGACCTACTGTATTTAACATAACGGCATTAGAAAATGTGAGTGCTGAACTCTGGTCAAGCTAGATGTAAGGAAAATTGTGTGTGCTTGCTCATTATGATTATACCCGTAATCTGCAGGCAGTGCAAAAAGTCGACATTTAAGTCATCAGCAAGAACTGCCAAAGTCTGCCATTTTCTTCTTAGGAAATAATATATGTTCTTAAGAAAATATTTGAGAACATTTTAAGATATGCACATTCTTACGAACGTCTTAGAATTCATCTTAAGAAATTTCTTAACTTCTTTCTTAAGATCCAGCCACTAATATTTTATCTCTCTGATGAGTCTGCCATGTTACTTGCATGTTCTGATTGACCTGTTTCTTGTGGGCCTGTCAGGATGGGCTATAATTAAGCACAATATGTTTTTGAAAACTGCTACTAGATGTCCATTGACACCCCTGAGAACAAGTGTTCGGTTTATAATAATTAATCTTTGGGATTCATCTCTCGACACACCTTTGGTAGCACACAGCCAACAAGGTCATTTATGTGCATCAAATACTAAAACATATATTTCCTGTGATTGTAAGTGTTATCTAAAATGCAAATAGCTTTTAATTTATTTTGCCATTGCATATGTTAATAAAGACCTGGGCACTTGATAAAACTTGTCCTCTTTGGAGAAACTGTGTCTGATTCATTGATCACCAAGCAGATAGTGCCTCTTTTCATATGCCACAGTAAAGGTAATGAGGTTTCTGTGTTAAGGAGATGAAAAGTATCAACCTTGAGTGGGTAGTAAAAGCTGAGCCAAATAGGCCATGCTGTTCAACCATAAAAGGGGGTGGCAGAGCCTTTTTTAATTAATACGCTCAAAGTTTAGAGAGTAAAGTAAACAATGAAATGCAAATAATAGTGCTGCCTCAAAAACAAGGCACACATTGTTCTTATGTTCCATTAGCAGTCACTATGCTTGACAGAAACCCAAAAAACAGGACTTCCAAAATCTAGTTTTCTAGCCTGAAACAGCACTTTAAACTATCAGGTACATTCAGTTCAAGTTTTCAGTTCAATTCAAGTTTATTTGTATATAGTGCTTTTCAGGATACAAATCGTTGCAAAGCAGCTTTGCAGAAAATTAAGTTTCTACAATATATTTAGTAGCTTAGTCTGGGACTAGGCTTTAAGGGTTAGTTCATCCAAAAATTAAAATTATCCCATAAATTACTCACCCTCAAGTCATCCTAGGTGTTTATGACTTTCTTCTTTCAGACGAATCCAATCAGAGTTATTAAAAATTGTCTTTGATCTTTCAAGCTGTTTAATGGCACTCAGCGGGTGTTGCATGCATCAGTCCAAAAGAAGTTAAATAAAAAGTGCCCAAAAAAAAAAGTCTCTCACATGGCTCCGGGGGGTGAACAAAGGCCTCCTGTAGCAAATCAATACGTTTTTGTAAGAAAAATATCCATATCAAACGAATAACACTTTAATGTAGCTTGCTCTCACTGTTGTACACGGAAGCAGTTCTGGGCTGATGACGTATGAGGTCAGCGTTGCGCTTGTGCCGGTGAGTCTCGTGAAAACCATCGTTTGTTTACAGGAGCAAAGGAAGCTAATTTTCCTTACTTTTGCAAAGGAAAACCAGTCTCCTCTTTGGCTTATATCGAAATCCTCTGGCACTCTTCTTTACAAATCCTCATTTTGTACATCTAATAAGTGACCGTTGTTTTGATCTCTCTCGCTGGCGCTTCCGCTGTCACTTCGAGCGTCACTTCACTACGACACCGCATCAATTCCTACAGAACCCTTGGTTCACTCCCCCCCGGAGCTGGTGTGAGAACACTTTTTTTTATTGATGGGTGCGTTTTATTAACTTCTTTTGGACTGAGCTGCACCGCCCCACTGGTCTGAACCCCGAACGTTATCAGGATGGCTATTCCAGAGTTTGGGGGCCAAATGTGAAAAAGCTCTTCCTCCTTTAGTGGACCTTGCTATCCTAGGTACTACCAAAAGTCCAGAGTTTTGTGACTTCAGGGAGCATGATGGATTGTAGCGTGGAAGAAGACTAGTCAGGTACGCAGGAGCTAACCCATTAAGGGCCTTATAGATAATAATATTTTTAACTGATACGGAACTTAATAGGTAGCCATTGCAGAGACTGTAAAATTGGGGTAATGTTTATCATATTTTCTTGACCTGGTAAGGAATTTTAACCTTCGATATTATAGTAATGACGATAAAGAATTAACTTGACGGAGCTCAAACAAAACACACGGCAGCAACAACAGGAGTGAGTTAAAAGGAATTAAACTTGTACCTTCAGTATATTCCTATATACTGTATATCTATATAATAAGATATATATTATCTATATCTCTATATGCGGTATACATTTAATCATGTATCATGATTCTCTCTAGAGGAAATTAACTGTGAAGGCCCCAATATACTTCAAGTGAAATCAAAGAATGAACAGATGTACCATCATTTTGAATAAAGTCAGGGCAAAACATAGTTTGTTTTTTTAGAGTTGCCAAAGTGAACTTTCTGGAAAGGTTTTCTCCAGCTGGTGAACACCTTTGAATGACCATTGATTCGTAGCGATTAGTCATGTTTATGTCATTTGTCTTCCTATTCAAGTGTTTCTGTTCAGTCCCATGAGTCATCTTAGCGTAAGAAACTGAACAAGTGGAGAACCTGTTTATAGTAGAAATAAAGTTGTAATTCTACACGAAAGCAACCTGACACTGTGTTGTTTTAATGTAAACATTATACTATATAAACATTGAGTTGAGAGGGTTGCTTTTAAAATGTATTCCTTTACAGTTACAAATTACTTTAATGTAATCTGATTACTTTTGGATTACTTCAAGTTACATATGTAAATAAGTCAAAAAAGAAATATCTAAGTGTCTTTTTTTACTATACTTTACATTTAACTAATAAAACTAGAGTAAAACTATTAAAACTATTGTTTCACATCTAGCTATTAACAGCCCGTAAGATGTATATCAAAGGCTATGCAGACATCTAGTGCATAACAGTTTAGTAGTAGAGTTTTTGGATTTTATTATTATGTTATCAGTTTCTTTAACATATACACGAAAAAATAAATATAGTTTTATACACACGGAAAAAAATTGACACCAATATCACACCTGATCTATTTTAAAATAAGCCTAAATGTCGAAATGCATGTGAAATGCTATCTTTCTTTATTTAATTGACTGATCCGGGGTGTGGGGACTCTCATGTTAATTTGTACATTTTCAGGCTCATTTTCCACTAGAAAACTTACAACTGCATTCATGCACACAAGGGAATTTTAAAGCACTAACAAACCTAACATTTTTTAATTTTAGCATCAACATTCACAAACCACTGTTAAAAAGAAAAGCAAGCATGGGCTGCTGCGTACATGGTTTGGCATGACAGAATGAAGCACCTTCCTTGATTTCCTAACGCTGACATCTCATTAATCGGCGATCTCATAAAGATCGGTTATATCACTTAAATATATGCACAATCATCTTCACAGTGGCTACCCTTCCTGTGGTACAATTAGAGGATTCGTGAGCACGCAATTTCAGCACTGCGGTGAGTAGATTCTAACTTCATCACCTCTGATTGGCCATAGCTTTCCAGAAATCAACAGCTGGGTCTGTGATTGGTTACATTGCAACCTTTTAAACACGTGTTATAAATAGAAACTATGCCTAGCTTGCACACGTCAATCATTTTAATGTTAATATTAGTTGTTCTTTTTGCTTTTGTGCAACAGATAAATAACAATTTATATGTTTATACACTTTATATTTAGATAATTTCTATTTTGCAGAAGTCCCGCGAATCATTTTATTCTCCCAAATCTCGCACACACGAGTCTCTTCCCGCCCGCAACCGCACTCACCCATCGAGAGTTGTCCCGCACCCTGTTACGTTGGGTCCCGCGGTCCTCCCGCGGGAGTGCAGGTCTCTACTCGCCATCTCCTCATTAGACGCGCCTTCAGAGAGAAGTGTATCTTTACGGATTATGATCATAATGAAAGAGTTTTTGTTTCCTATTTGTTTTATTTCATTAAGTAGTAATTTTAAAGCTTTTCTATCATTATTTTATCAGTCTTGTGAGCATCTATGTCCTAGTGTCGGTTCATTTTGTGACGCCTCCTGCTCCTGTTCAGAACGAGATGGCAGAAAGTGCATCCTGTTTGTTTTTCCTTATTTTACAAAAGAACAACGTTTTGTTGATATTGTGAGTGAACACAAATAAAAGTAGACCCTTTACAGTTCTGAATGATGTATTACTCTTACCTTTATGAGAAAAAAGGACGGCGTATTACTGAAAAAAATGCAAGTGATCGCGCTTGCGCCTCCATGTCCTGCAAAGCACGCTTCAGCTTCCACTCTCCTCACACCTATTGATACAGCGCACCGTTAACTAGGTTTAAAAACGGTTAAAACATTGTTTATTTCTTGAACTGTTTTATACTCTTAGATTTTTTATTTAGGAAAGTCTGATGCTTTGGAGAAGCCGATTGATCAAACATAGCTATGATCAGCTCCACGCCGGCCACTGGCCGCTTGGTCATACTTTAAAAAGAACAAAACCTTGCACAACCACCCGCTCCAACTTTTTCTAATTAACTTTTATTACAAAAGTGAACAATTTTACTATCCGGAAACAGTAGTATACTCTGTTTTGGGGGGGGAGAAGTGGGGGAAAAAGACGGTCTCGGGCCCGGTAATTCTGATCAGCTGTCGGACCAGGCCGGGCTAGGTCCTGGCTATTTTGAAGGCCGTGCAGGGCTCTAACCAGACTAGAGGTAGCAGTCGCTCAAATATTAGCCTTAGTTCACATACATTTTATTAATTTTAAATTAACAATGACCTGAAAGGATTCCCACTTTGTTTACAAATCGTACTGATATCTGAATACTTTTTTTTGATTTTAACTTTAAGGATTACAGTACAATGTATACTTACTGTAATACATGTAGTATTTTGTTTACATGTTCTTTCCCTTCCTACCCAACCGGTAAAACAAATGAACGTGACTCTACTGTCATGACGAATGCAGAGCTGGTGCACACAATCCACATTTCGAGTTTCCTGAACTGCGTCTGTTGTTGTTTATTTTGTTATTAAGAGGAAAGAGCATACTTACATGTTCATTTAAATGTCGCTCTCAGTACAGTGAGGGACATTGGGATGTTTTTTAGCAGTGTTTTGCTTAAAACTTATTTTTACCCATAAGCGAAGAACAAAAAAAGAACTTCACCTTGAGTAAGTCTACTTGTTTCACATGAGGAGCACTGGAGTTCCTGCCTATGCAGAGCATTTCAGATCAATCACTTATAAGTTTCCTTTTCTATTAAGATGCTGCAAGAGAAGGCAGTGGTAGTGAGTGGGGTGAGGGAGCTCACTAGGTTTTGGAACAGAGCTATAGTGTCAGTTCGTCTTTCATGGGCTTTTATATTCAAATGATACTACACTACCAAAAGTCCAATGCCATGGGCATTAGCAGAATTAGACGGAATTTGGGTTGGCTGAAAAGAGATTCCTTGGCATTTCACAGCAAGCCATGCAGAACAATGGGACAATGTTAGTTTTAATGTCAGGGTGAGAAAGAAATGGGGGTGAACCCTTCAACCCACATGACCTGATAGTATCACGCCATCACGAAAACAAATAGTGAGTTAGATTGCTTGTAGATGCGAGTGCTTAAATATAGGAAATACACTTTTGGAAACCCTTTCCAAAAAACTCCAGTAAGAGGTTTATACAGCAAGAGGGCCAGCAGTGAAGAGACCTAAAAAGAATCCTCTGAGGCCTGTTACATGATCCTAAAAAGGATGTCAAGGCTTGTCTGGCCAGTAGAAACTTAGCTTAGTCAGAGAAAAGACAAAGCAACCCAGGTTCATTGGAAACTACAAAAATACACCTGTACATACTGGAGGCAGTAAAACACCAACAGCTTTTGTTCCTTTTTTACACAATTTATTATTTCCGGGGTAAGATTATCAAATAATAAAGACATTTTCACACAGTTCTTTACACAATACTATGCTATGACATATAAACACTTTTACCATAGGGCGTTATTTGCAAACAAATACATTTTACTGTTTGCATCTCATAATCTTCTCTATATGTGTGGCTTTTCTGATGTAGTGCTCGGTAGCTCACCTGGTACAGCATTGTGCAGAGTGCTTGGGTACGAGTCCTATAATGCAAGAGTTATAGCACTCCACGAAAGAGCCCAAAGCCTTGTGGAAGGAAACTAAAACAACATGGTTGCTTCAGAAAAGGTATTTTTAATCTCATGTTTGCTTTTGTTAACACTATCAGTTAAGGCTGGGACACACCAAGTCGACGGTTGGCCATCGACCAGCGTCAGGCCGTTGACAAGTGTCTGTCTGGCTAGTTTGTTTGGTGTGGATGGTCAGTTCAGCGAACAAGTCAGTGCACGAGAATTAAAGCAAAAGTGATGAAAACTATAAGTAAATGAAGGCGGCACAGACAGAATGCTGTTCTAAGTGTTACATGATCTTTCCCAAGCATTCCAATATGCAAATGTTTTTTATAACAAAATGAGCCGCTAAAAATGATAAAAGTTATCAACGTTACTGATATTCAAAATGGTAAGCAAGCACTGCTTTGTTTATATTTCGTATATCTGCGTTTATCTCGTATATCTTTGTTTCGGTTTCTCCTTTTGAATAATGAATATTTACTATTGATAGCTGCTAATATAGACAGTTAATTCCTCTCACGCAGGCACAGAACACACGTGTTAGTTTGCAGTCGGCTGTAGTCTGTGCGGTGTGTTCAAGAGCTGCTTTTTGGTCCGACGCGAAGGCGACAACACCATTGGCTTTCGTCACCGCTATAACCGCTATAAATTTGCAAGCAATTTTTACCCATGGGCACTTTTTTCATGACACTGGGTAGTTTCGTAAACCTTCATATACAGTGTGGGGAAAAAAAAGGCTTATAGTGCCTCTTGTGAACATGTCTCCTGAAAAATGCAGGAAATATACCCGGAACAATGTATTTCAGGTTTTACAGAAATGTTGGCATATCTCCAATGCGTCTAGGTTGAGACAAAGGCCCACACCTGGTATTAAGATCCATCTTAGGTCGTCTGAGCGACGTGTCTCAAATGCGTCTCCTGTGACCTCTCGTAATCGGATTTCAAGGGGAGAGTTTCTGTTGTTGGTACCAGACGGTGACATCGCTTGTGATAGTCTAGCCAGGATGGTTTAGTGTCCTTCTGGTGCTGACTTTGTCAAGGTAAAGGTATCATGCAAAATCCCTTTAATGACACAATGGCTCCATTCTCAATCTCAACTGGATTGGGCTGTCACTATCGAGGAGACAAAATAGCTGCACTGAAGGATACTCTACTCATGTGGAATGAACTAGGGAATACATTAAAGCCAAGTCCAAGAATTCCAGAAAAGCCCATTGAAATGGACTTTCTTAATCGACTTGAAGTTCCCAACCGGGGTAAGACTGAATGATTACATTCATATTGGGCACAATGAACATTCTTGCCCTTCTATGACACGGTGCAGGGTGGCCGCTGTACGCGAGTGCCATGAGACTTTGCCAGGACCGCTCCCTGAGACTGGGGCGTACGTGCCGACTGGCAGCATCCCCTCCAGAGCCCCCTCCTCTTTCCTCCATCTCTCATTCTTCCCTCTCCAACTCTCTCTCTCGATCCTTTCTGAACAAGTGTTTGTATCCCACACTATGCCTCTCTCTGTCGCCCTGTGTGCCAGCATCACCCCATAGTAACTGCCTGATGCCTTTGTTTGTTGCCTCTTGTTCACAAACACAAATGTAGAACCGCACAGATGCACACATAGCTCTCTTTATCCTTGCCCAAGAAGGGGATGAAAAACCAGCAAGGGGGAGAGAGAGGTTTGTGTTAATTGCATGCATGGCGCATCACTAGTCGCATAATGAAGCCGCGGCCACCCATTCAACAGTGTTTGATAACATTCCCGCGTTATTGGTCACATGATGTTATGGCATACCTGAGTTCCATGCAAACTTTGCAAATTATCAGCCAGTTATATTCGCCCAACCACAGTTTTAAAGGACAAATTAGAAAACAAGTTAGGCGTTTGCCATCCCTTACTCTGGCAGCAGCTTGTGTTCCTCTTTTCAGGCCAGCAGCTCTGCTCAAATGAATAATTACGAGCAGAATGAATGAAATGGGAACGTTCTGGAAACCACGTCAGAATTATCATGCTGAGTGGCTTTGGAGGTTAAGCTGACTCTCTTCTGCATGGCCAGTACTTTCTGCTACAGTAGAGGAACACTCTCACGCAATCTAGCCATCAACGCTCTCAGGCATTTGTGTGGTAGCTGTGCTTCACAACTCAGTCAATGCATGGACTTTTACACATACTTAAAAAGCATAACAAATAGTTTATGAGGCTAGTCATAGTTTTATTGCTCTTCCATAGCTCACAAGATCTCAAATCAGACAATTGTTGATATAGAAAACTGTCAAATGAACATTAATTACATTACTCAGTTTACTTGGTCTTGGAAAATGTCAAGATAAATGCTTAGTTCATATTTCACTTTCTAAAACTCTAGGAGAAAAATGCAAGAAGTTGTTCTTCTATTTACTCTGCATTTAAAAGAGAGATTGCATCATCCACCTTTTTCACTTTACATCAATTTTCATGCACTTTTATCACACATTCTTTCTATAAGATGAATTTCCACTCACCAGTGATTTCAATTCTCCAGTTAGCATTGCTTGCATTTGAAGAGAGACTATTCTTGGGTCAGTTGTGCAGTGTTGGGGAAAGTTACCTTTAAAAGTAATGCATTACAATATTGCGTTACTCCATAAAAGGCAACTAATTACATTACTTTAAAAAATGCTATTGTCAGCAAATTGGAATTGGGCTGCGTAAATGCGGCCTTAGTTACAGCTTCATGTTCACCATCTGCAATATGGTGGATCAAAGAATAATTTTATATTTTTGACAAAAAGCACATGACAAATTGTATGTGTTTTGACCTTGCAGTGCTGCATTCGCCCAGCAGAACACATATAACACAGTTACAAGGCTTTTAGTCTAATATTACACACAGGCTACAGGCCTTAAATGAGGCGTGCAGAAGCCTTTGAAATTGTATCTGTGGTTATATGCTCTGCTAATAAATACTCTGTGTTCTGTCAGTGTAAAATGTTAGTTTTGGTCATCATGCTTCCTTTTCTTGACTCTAGAGGACGGAGGAGATATATTATGTAACTTAAGTATTACACGATGAATGGAATAACTGAAAAAATTGTAGTAGCTTTCATCACAGAAAAGACATCATCTCACTAATCCCATCACACTATGTGGATTTATTAAAGACCAAGTGCTAAGTGGAAATGTGATGATTGCCAGATAAAGTGGACTGTTGACATTTGCATCCAACTTAGTGATAAACCATATATTTTTTCTACACCAATGAGGCCTTGAATGGACACCAGATGTGTGACTTGCTCGTGTGCACATAGCAAAGTTAAGTCTCTTTGCATGCTGGGGCTGAGGGAGTGAGTGTGCAGGAATAGGCAGGGTGGAGCTGATGGACATTCTTCAGTGCTTTTATGGCAGCTGCGTTCCTCCTATGAGGAAATTAACTTGAATGCAAACAGCTGCTTTATGTCTATTGTGTTTCAGTTGACTCTCATCATCTTCAGCGCATCCCAGAGCAGCAGGCTGTCCTCTTCAACTGCTTCAGTTGAGAAGTAGTCATCATTGACCGACTAAACTCTGACCCTCACCCTAACTAACCATAACAAAAATGTAAATATAGCCGCAAGCAATATTCATAATAGTCTAAGCAGTTGGAAGAGTTGACAAAATGACCACAACAGAAAGAAAGAATAGATCCTGTGGATGCTGTGTTCTCAGATTGTCTTTGAAATTGTGAAGACTGGACATTATGCTAACAATATGCAGGTCATTAGGGATGACGGGCCACATTCATGACAAATATCTGCCAAATTACTAAGAGTGAACTGACCAAAATCCTAATTCTTTTCATAAATCTTGGGAAGGTTTATCTCTAGATGACACACACCAACTTTTCCCTCAATAAACTCTTAATTTGCTGCTTATTAATAGTTAGTAAGGTAGTTGTTGGGGTTTAAGGATCAAGGGATCTAAAATATGGTCATGCGAAATAAATATTAATATGTGCTTTAAAAGTACTAATAAACAGCCAATATGTAAGTAATATGCATGCTAGTTAGTAGTGGGAATTGGTCCATAAACTAAAGCGTTACCAATTCCTGAAATAGAAGCCAAATACAAATGCAGTGGTAGGATTGGCACGGTGCTGTGTATTATATAGCAGCTTGACACCTGAAAGGTTTAGGGCAGAAAAATAACAAAGTCTTAATTGCCATCCATGCTAAATTTCTATATCACAATCGACTGCAAGCTTGCATTAAAGGGGTCATCGGATGCCCATGTTCCACAAGTTGGTATGATTCTTTAGGGTCTTCATGAAAAGTTAATAACATACTTTGGTTAAAATTTCTCAATGGTAGTGTAAAAACAAAACCTTTTTTACCTTGCCAAAAACAGCTCTGTCCACGGCAAGCCGTTTCGGTGCATGACCCTTTAAATGCTAATGAGCTCTACACACCCCGCTCCTCTCTTCCGTGGGGTGAAGAGTCATTGTCATGAGACTGTAAACTTTAGCCACATTTGTTGTGGAACTTGCTAACTAGCACATTATTAGGAAAGGCGTTTTGCAAAGATTCATTTAAAAAACCTTATACTCACTTCTTCTGTAGGTGAAGCTGGATCACAAATGATTCGCGTGAACATAGACGCATTTAGGTAGATCGGGGGCACATTCCCTTCAAAAACAAAACTAATCCACTGCGTCTCAGATGTCGGGTGTAAATGATGACTGCAATGTTTATTATTACATCCAACAACAGAACACCTTAATCGCTTAGGAGACATTCTTGTCTACACCTGCTCCGGTGTCGAAAAACAATGGCGGACTGATGACAGCTCACTCAGGGCGGGTCTGTGATAAAACACCAATGTTCGTGTACACACACACTGCCAACACACATTTAAGTTCAAACACCATGTAAAAGTGAATTTTGCATCTGATCCCCTTTAAGATGCCTCAATTTAATCAAGAACCAATAGGTAAAACCACATCTCCATCCTACATGCTGTCTTTTTTCGATAATGTTTCACTCAGATGTACATCACAGTACTGAAGAAAAGGTCTGTTGCTAAATACTTCCACAACTTCAAATACTAATTCTTATCTCTACAGCTAATTTCAAACCCTCATATCCAAACCTAAATCCTAACCTCTACTCCTTTGTAGCCCTAAATTCCAACCCAAAGCCGATCCTATAGAGTAAAACCACATGTTGTCAACGCTGGTCCAAGTATTGTGATAAGGATATTGTTTTGATTGGCAGTATTGTGAATATATATGAACATTTTCCCCTCCCTCTGACTTGGATGCTGTGAACAGGATAGTGGATTTTTGCAGACTGGAAAGAACAAACCACTCGTATCCTCAAGAACCCCATAGTCCCATAGAAAAATTATGATTGCATAAAGAGACCAGTGGAAAGCAAACCATGTCTATGAGTTAGCGGGTGGTTGAGAGATGCTTCAGAGGTTGAGCAATGGCCATATTCATGAGACCCTTTGGTGCATTTGAGCAGTGAAGCAGCAGGGGGCAGTCTGATCTCAGACACAATGACTCTGCAGAATCCTTTTCAGATCTTTTTCATTGAAGAGTGCAAGTCCCCAGTCAAGGAACTTACGATCTTTATGTCTGGGGAACACGCCTTGACCCTGCCAGTGTATTCAGAGGGTTGTGCCCGTTGGTGCCTCCCAAACTTGATGTAATGTTTACAGTGGTTGACACAGTTATGTGCATCGTAATAGAAAACATATTGGACACTTGACACCAGTTTTGTAGGGCAGTGATTTTACGAGTTGTGAGAGGGGAATGAGTGTATGGGAGAAGCTTTGCAGGATTGTGATTTACTGTCAGTGAGATGGCTAGCTCAGCGTGGCTGGATGCCTTTCTCTCAGACTGGAAGCAGCTGCTCTTCTGGAGAGCACTGGGGAGGCTTGAGGAGGGCTGGAAGGAGGTTGCTCACTCAACCTCTCCTGATATTAGAATCCAAATATAAGATCTTTTTTTTTGGCATTTCTACCCCCCACCCTCAAACTGAGGAACCATAATTAGGGCCCTATGACATCCCTTGTATTTATTTTTATTTTCTGAATTCCATTACATTTTTTTTCAATAAATTTTTTCTGGATTCCATTGTAATGGTGAATTTTAGTTATGTAAAAGCATATCTAATTAATTGAATATTGAAATTAATAGAAAAATGTAAATGTGAAATCATAAAACTTGTACAGTACAATTGATCAAAGGTTTAACAAAAATTACAGTTTTAGGGCCCCCCCCCCAATTCTATTTTATTTTATTCCAAATACTGTGTTGTATGTATATGTTTTTTTAAAACAATTTAATAATAATAAAAAAAGATATGTTAATTCGAAACTCATAAATAAAAAATACAGCTTTAGGGCCTTATGTTTTGCTTGTTTGTTTATTTTTCTCAAATTCTATTTTCCCCTCCCAAATTGTGTTTTCTGTTAATTTTTCTGTTAGTTTTAAGGGTTTAATTCAATTGTAATAACCAAAAAGCATTTGCAATTTTATAATTACAATAAGAGGGCCCTTTGAAATGATTTATTACAATTTTTTTATCAGAAAGGTGGTAATCAAATGAAGACATAAAACACAAAAAAATAAAACATTGAAGAAAAATGTGTGATATTCATTAAAAAACTAAAGTTTTAATAATTGTGCAATTATTAATATTTAGTTTCTATTGTACAATAATAACATTCACATTGTGGTCACATTTTTAAAGTTGCATTAAACTGATCTTTTATTTTGGCGGGTTGTAGAGAAGAGTTTTTGTGTGTACTGATGGTAGTTTTTCTCAAATGAAATGGTGAAATGCTGATTAAGTGACTCTCAGAGCAGCTCTCGAGATGAAGTTCACGTGTTTATATCTTCATATACTGAGACGGCAGACGCTGATATCCTGTCCACATTTTACAACACGGAAATCATAGGGGTCTAGATAATTGTAATAAATGTATCTAATGTTTAACATGAACTTATAATGCTAATGCATTCTTTGCTGTGTTTTTTTGTAGCTCTCTTGCAATCACGCTTTTCTTGCACATGCAAACTTGCAAACTAAAAGCACTGGTGTTATATGCTCCAGATTTTGCCTGGAAGCTCTAACTCTCCCCTACTCTCTTTTTTTCTGCTTCCTGCATGTGTTATTAGTGTTACATCCTGTGACTTTATTTGGTAGTTAGTCAATGCCCTACATATCTTGCCCTTAGTTATTCAGATATCACTTGCTTTAACACATGTAATGTGATACATGATATGATCCCTGTAAAATAAAATCCGAGACACTCCCTGTGGCTCACGAAAATTGGCATCTCCAATTAATTAGGTTCTGTTGGTTAAAACCAGGTTTGGCGGTTTGGAAGTGCTTAATTCAAAAGTCCACACCACCCAAAGAGGATCTTCATCCACTGTTAAACATAGCGGCATGTCTGCAGGGAGTTTAGATCACACTTCAAAGGCCTGGAGCCCCTCACCATCCTCACCCAGAAGCAAGTCATCCCCCACCTTCTTCCCTTTTCCATAGGAATGAGAAGAGACTGTGTGAAAGCAGGAGTGAGAGAGAGAGGATATATCCTGCTGGCTGGGGTTTGATGTGGAAGGAGGCATTGTGGAAAGTGCAGTGAGCCCAGACGTAGGCTGACGGGATAGAGAAGCCCGCATGAAAGTGCTTGAGTGATAGACATAACAGCAAAGAAGCCCGAGCCGGCAGGGCCTCTCAGCTCTCACAGAACTTTAATAATCATGCTCATGAGCTGGCCATGTGCGCCCCATGCGGTACAACACGAAGAACATCAAAGGCCTCGGCTTGCTCCACTTTTGTATGAGATCATGCAAGCACTTTTCTTTAATGTCTGCAGCTTCACAGCTGTAGTAGATGTGTTGGCAGGACAAGAGTTTGTGGAGATCCTGCTTGTCCTGCAGGCTCTCCCACATGTTGCACCCAGCTGATGACTCTGACATCCTTGTTGAAGCATCATTGCCTCGACATAAAATGAGTAAATATCAAATTCAGTGCTCAGGAACTATCCATGCTATGGTTTTGCTGGATAATCTTGATGTTGGTTGCACCATCTGGATTTTGTTGGTTGCACTGCATTGACTTAGATTTTGCAGACAAACGTTTTTCAAACATTAAAGTCAATATGAAAGGAAAATTCCCAAAAATTCAATTTTTTTTCTTTTTATGAAGCACATGTTGTAGTAGATCTTATTGTGAACTGGCGCTGTCAAGAGTACCGGCACCAAGGGGATGCTTAAATTTTAAATACTTAACGATACAACTGTAACAAAGTTCAAGTTCAGGGAAGATGGATGCAGGAACTGGCAAACGTTTAACCAAGTTTGATAATAAAATAAACAACAAAACGAAAGTAACCAGCAACCCCTCATGCATGACTGCTGCATAAATAAACAAAACTGTTAGGGATCTGGAAGGAGGACCCAATTGCAGTGTGAGTAACAAGGGTTTGACAAAACAGATTAATACAAAAGGGTAGTGAGGTGCACAGGTGATACCACAACAGGAACACAAACACATAGCTAGGGAAGGCCACTGGGACAGACTCAGACATCAACTGGCAGAATACTACAGCAGAGGCGGCGGCAAGACCAGGCCGGTGGAGAGACCAGAGCAAGGCACCAGAGAGCTGAGCTCAGAACTTATGGACCATAAACCATGAAAGCACCCCAGACACCAGGCAAGGGAACAGGTCAGGACAGGAACTCTAACACCACAAGACAAAACATAGCTCCACAGGAACACAATTTACGCCAAGAGAATAAACTAATTTAAAAAAAAAAAGATAATAAAACTAAAAATCATTAAAAATAACCAACACAAATAACTAAAACATCAACCAAAAAAAAATTAAAACAAGAGATCAAGACTAAGAACTAAATGAACACTAAAATAAAAGCAAAAAGACAAAAACAGACCAAATCCAAAAACAAGGAGCAAGACAAGAACCTAGAATTACAAGAGACAAGACTAGATCACAAGATTAAACAGACAGGAACACATACTCAGCCACATCCACAGACAGAGACAAACACAGTGAGGGAAAGAATGACCACAAACCAGCAAAGACAATAGGGCAAGGGGCACTATAAACAGGGAGGAAAACACACAAGGAACAGGTGAGAGCAATTACACTAACAAAGGACTCAATGAGGGCTAACAAGAGGGTGTGGTAATGAGGAAACCAGGAGGAGGGGCTAAAGAAGCACATGGCTGAGAAAAACAAACTAGGCCATGTGCTGACAAGACAACATAGACACAAGAAACAAAACACAAGACAACCAGAGTGTCAGGGCAAAACCCTGACATAAAACCATAAAACCAGCAACAAAAAATGTGACCCTGGACCACAAAACCAGTCATAAGAGTCAATTTTTTTGAAATTGAGATTTATGTCATTTGAAAGTGGAATAAATAAGCTTTCCATTGATGTATGGTTTGTTAGTGTAGGACAATATTTGGCGGAGATACAACTATCTGAAAATCTGGAATCTGAGGGTGCAAAGAAAAATCTAAATATTGAGAAAATCACCTTTAAAGTTGTCCAGTTGAAGTTCTTAGCAATGCATGCTACTTATCAAAAATTACGTTTTGATATATTTACGGTAGGAAATTTACAAAATATTATTCATGGAACATGATCTTTACTTAATATCCTAATGATTTTTGGCATAAAAGAAAAATCAATAATTGTGACCCATACAATGTATTGTTGGCTATTGCTACAAATATAACCGTGCAACTTATGACTGGTTAACAGGGTCACATATGTCCTCAGTCCCATTCCTGAGTACCGGTAGTACCAAGTACCACATTCATCTAGTACCAACTGATAGAGCATCATGTATCCCTTTAACGTCATGGCCAATCAGAGGCTTCTAAGTCAGAATCTGCTCAATACGCTAGAGTTTGTTCAGTGTGAGCTCTGTACACTCATTAATTGTTTCGCTGTAACAAACAAAGTATGTAAATGATGTGAATAAGAGGTTCATTGTGCAGTATAGACAGTTTTTTTTATTCTAAAAGGAGTTTTCACTCAGTCAGTGAGCTTGTCCTGCAGGTGAAGGGATATCAGCTTCATTGCTCTTTGCTTAATCTCTTTATATATCCGATGGAAAGAACCAAGTCATGTCCAATTTTATTTATTTTTTGCTTATTCAATAATATGTTAATAAGAAAAACAAAACAGTCACTACTTCTGTATCTTTTATATGTAATTTTATTTTTTTATAAATGATGTATTGGAGGAAATGTCACATCCTTGACCAGATTCTTTTTAAATATCTTTGAGGTAAGTAGCCATGTATTTCCGAAGTACTGAGAAACATTGCAGTTGCAAGATAATGCCTTTTTATATATTTATTTATTTAGTTGCTGTTGTTGAAATTAGTCTCAGGTTCAAATATTTAATAATAACAAAAAAAGCACATCTGTACTGCAGGCTATGAGACAAAGTGGGACACTCGAAGACAGTGACTTTGCTGGTAAAATTAGATTAAGATTAGAGGTAAGATTCAAATATGAGGAAATTATAAATGTATTCTGTCATTTAGTGACTTTCATGTTGTTCTAAACCCATATGAATTGTTTCTTCCATGGAACACAAAAGAAAACATTTGGAAGATTGCTCTGGTCCGTCTGTGCTGGGAACTAAGACTTGCAAGCTTCAAAAAGCAAGCAAAAATATCTTTGTTTCTAAGACTTGTGTGTTATACACTCTTCTTAAAGTCCCCCTGTAGTGAAAATCAAGTTTTTAAATGTTTTTTATTTGTCTATATGGTGTTTTTAATATGCCTTTAGACAAACCATGTGCCGATCTATTAATTAACACCATTGCTGAGTATTTTCTCCTTAAAACTGTAGTTTCCCAAAGGCTGACCCAGAAATACGGTTTGAAACAGCCCTCGGTTTGCTACGTCACAAACCAATAACCAATCACATCATGGGATCGATTCCTATCACTAGCATGCAACATATACCAATACCAGCACAAAACCAAAAATAAATTAAAGCAAAAAACCCACGAAGCTGTGGTTTAATGTGAATTTAGAACCGCTAACTTGCATTATAACCCGTGGCAACAGTGTAAAAGTAGCCCGGAGTAAGACCCACCTCTCCCGCATTGGCATCTGCACTTCACACGCGTATTCTCGCGGGCGCAAATTAAGAATCACAAACGGCTGTATTCGAGTCTTCAAGGCATTTTAGGACACAACATCGTCAAGTAAGTAACTTTAACGAATGTTACAGTATTCACTGTAGTTGTCCGCTAGTAAAAAGTTAGTTTTATCAGTCATTATCCGTGTATACCATTGTTTTGCGTTTACTACAGTTCAGTGGATCAGGAGGCGCTGGCTGTGTGACTGAGTGGAAGCGGGACTCATTTGCATATTCATAGATCAGCGTATAGTAAATTAGGCAAGGGTGTAGAGTTGCATTCAAGCTATTTTAAGGAATGAGAAAATTATTTTCACAAGAATAAACATTTTAAATATGCAATTTTGATGATCAAAGATAATTTTTAAGGGATAAAATATTTGACTACAGGGGGACTTTAAGTCATAATAGTTTTGTTTGGGGAACAGACCAAAATTGTTATTCACAAAACCAGTCTGAATCAGTCATTCACACATTGGACAGACATGGTTCTAATTCAAAATATATTTTGCTAATTTCTAAATGGAAGAAAAGAAAGATGTCAACAGCCAATGCAGAGATGAAGCTCTTGCTCTCACAGCTAATCTCTCAGCATGATAAGAATAAGACACTCTGGCACTATCACAGGGTAAATGAGATTACGTGACAGTCTGGACAGTGTGATTGTGTCTTCTGCTCATCCAGGGAATGTAGAGAACCTATATCTTTGTCCACTATTAGGAGATAATGGCATGTCATGGCAAATCTGTGATGTCTTATGTTGAATGTGTTTTCCCACTAAGAAGGTTGATTTAGTGTTGTTTGCAGAATGCTGGCAGCAAGTTGTGTTGGAGTGTGACTATCGCTCTCTTTCTCACACATATGCTTTACTATCGTCACTCCTCCTTCCAGCCTCTCCTCTGCTAGTACACGTTCTGTCTGTAATATCTCTTTCTGGCAAATCTTCACAGTGGAGCAATGCCAACAACATTAACAGTGTGGGACATCTGTTGGAAATTCAACTACTTTGTCTTGGATAATAAGTTTGTTACATGTGTAAAAAGTTGTGTTTTTGCTAACAACTTTGATGAAAAGGCCTGCTTAGATCAGCATTAATCCCAATGCTGGTTTAGGCTGGTTTATGATGGTGTGATGCTGGTCTAACTGGTAAACCAAATGTTGAAATTTGTTGGAATTTTCATTGTGACCACATTACTCGTGAATTTTATTAGGGCTGGGATCCTTTAGGCACCTTGCAGTTCAATCTGATTCAGATTCCACGAATCATGATTCAATTCTATAATGATTCTTGGTCTACTTTTTTTGTTACTTTTTAAAATATTAAAAATAATAATAAATCTGAATAATTTAAGTTAAGAATTATTATCCTTAACATGATCCTCCTGTCCGTCCTCTCATCACTGGGCATCACAGGGATTCCACTTCGCCGGTTTGAATCCTATCTCACTGGCAGGTCTTTCATGGTGTCCTGGGGAGGGGAGGTATCCAAAGCACATCAACTGGTCACTGGGGTTCCTCAGGGATCAGTTCTTGGACCCCTGCTCTTCTCCATATACACTACATCACTAGGTCCCATCATACAGGCACATGGCTTCTCCTACCATTGCTATGCTGATGGCACACACCTCTATCATTCACTTCAACCAGACAATCCAATAGTAGCTACATGGATCTCAGGCTGCCTGGCAAACATCACGGCATGGATGAAGGAACACCTGCAGCTCAACCTGGCAAAGACAGAACTTCTCATCTTCCCAGCCACCCAACACTCCTTACACGCCTGATTTCACCATCCAGCGAGGGTCTTCTAAATGGGCGCCATCAATTCACGGTCAGAAATCTTGGTTGTAATCTGTGATGCCAGCGACTTTCAAAGGCCCACATTGCAAAAGACTGCTGATGTGCAGGTTTGCATTGCCACATCCGAAGATCAGGCCCTTCTAAAGGGGCATGCTGGACAACTTCTTGTCCAGGCCTTGTGAAGTTCTGGCTGGACGACAGCAATGCTCTTCTGATGGAACTTCCATCAAGCACAATCCAAAAACTCTTAAACGATCAGACGCGCTGGTCTTCAACGAGCCCAAAAGAGCCCATGTTACACCTCTCTTTATCTCCTTGCACTGGCTACCGGCTGCGGCTCGCATCAAGTTCAAGACATTGATGCTTGCATATAGAACAGCCACAGGCTCAGCATCCGCCTACTTCCACTCACTATTACAAATCTACATCCCCTCCAGAAGTCTGAGATCCACTAGTGAGCAACGCCTCATGGTAACATAACAGAGCGGCTCAAAATCACTTTCCAGAACATTCTCGTTCACTATTCCTAGCTGGTGGAATGATCTTCCCACCCCTATCCGGAATGCTGAATCCCTGACAATTTTCAAGCGACAGCTGAAAACTCATCTCTTTCGACGCTACTTGACTTCATCCTAAATGTAAAAAAAAACAAAAAAAACATTGTCTTTCTCTATATTTATTCCTTCCCTTTATAGCTTGTACTTATTTGAACAAATGCCTGAAACTTGGTATTACGAGCACTTCCTGTATCTGTTTGCCTCTTTAAGAAGAATCGCTTTATGTATTCCCCAATTATAAGTCGCTTTGGATAAAAGCATCTGCAAAATGACTAAATGTAAATGTATTAACTAAATATAGCTTAAAAACATGAAAGCAAATATAAAGGCATAACTGACTTTTTATATTTATCTCACGTCATAAAAGCATTTTGAGAGTAAGTGTGTTTTGTGCATTAAATTTATATTGCCTTTCAAATGGCATAAATTCTCTTCATGGAGCATTTGGAAGGAAAAAACACTGAAATACTGGCAGATGAAACCGCACTTTGTCAAGCAAAGCACACTTTTCTCACAGTGCATATCCTATGCAACGAAGCCCGCGAAAGCCCTAGTATTTTGCTTCAATCATGAAAGTTTTGGTTTATATACTTTATTTCATGATTTTGTGTGTGTGTTTATGTATTCTGCAAATTTACAGAATCAATGAAGAGAGAATCGTGATATCAGACATTTTTTTTCCCTCTGACCCATTATTTAGACTACAAAATGGTGTATAATTGTAACGTGGCTGATGAGATGTGAGACGTGCAGATCCATGTGCAAGCTTTATTCACAGGCGTGGTCAGAAACAGGCATGGGTCAGACAATGGCAAAAAGGAATATGGTGGACAAGACACAAGAATAAACCCAGGGCTAGCGAAGGTCAACGAATGGCAAACAGAATCAAAAAAGGGCGAGACTAAAGGGATATATCCAGGTGTGACGAGAGGGGCGGGGCCGAGAGCCGTGGGAACGGAGCGAGGCCGGTGGAGTAATTGCGAATGCGCGACACCTGTGCCACTCACCGGTCTCGAGTCTCACGGAGGAGCTCCGGAAGGATACAAAGGAGGAGTGACGACAGGGAAAGACGAGAGAGGACCAGGCCTGGATTTTATTTTGTGTTTTGGTTCTGTTCGTGCGCGGTAGTCGTCCGCGAGGGGCTGTCGCGCTATTTTGTGTTTATTTTATTATTAAAGTTTTGTTTGAGTGTTCGCCGGTTCCCGCCTCCTTCTTCCCGACCTACAAACTATGTTACATTGGTGCCGAAACCCGGGAGGAAGGAGGGGCACGCTGCCAGAGATCCCTCGCCGCTGGGGTGAGTCCGCGGTGCCATCGAGCATGGCAGAGCAGTCTGCCACCGTGGATGCTCAAGGGGGTGGGCTGGAGTGAGTTGCCGGGGGGGCGGACGAACTCACTGCCGGCCACCTGGGATGTGGAGGGACGGCTGCAGTCCGTGAGGGAGCGGAGGAGTCGCCACCGGAGCCTGCTGCCATCCGCCATGATGGGGAGGAGCAGGGAAAGGGGGACTCCTGCCAGCTTCCCGAACGCGGAGGAGCCGTCGCCGTCCACTGGGCGGCGGAGGAGTGTCGTGCCGTCCATTGAGGGCAATCCAGTGCTGCCACCAGGCATCGCGGAAGAGCTTACCCAGCTGGTGGAGGGCCGAGCGGCAGTGTGTCTTGGAAACGGAACCAGATTTTATTTTTTTTCCTCTCTCCCCTCTCTCGTCTCTGTCTCTCCTCATCCTTCCGTCTCCTTTTCTCTAGCCTCGTCTGTCTGTCCTTACCCCCAGGTACGCCGCGGCCGCCGTGATCGGCTCCCCCCGGGGGGGGGGGGGGGGGAGTAGAGCGCAGTCTCGGGAGGACCCCCCGGCCTGCGAGGGGCGATGGGGGAATGTGACGAGAGGGGCGGGGCCGAGAGCCGTGGGAACGGAGCGAGGCCGGTGGAGTAATTGAGAATGAGCGAAACCTGCGCCACTCACCGGTCTCGAGTCACACGGAGGAGCTCCGGAAGGATAAAAAAAGGAGTGACGACAGTGGTGGACGAGAGAGGACCAGGCCTGGATTTTATTTTGTGTTTTGGTTTCGTTTGTGCGCGGCAGTCGTCCGCGAGGGGCTGTCGCGTTATTTTGTGTTTATTTTATTATTAAAGTTTTGTTTGAGTGTTCGCCGGTTCCCGCCTCCTTCTTCCCGACATACAAACTACGTTACACAAGGAAACCAGGCAAGGATCAGAAACCAAGAAAACAGAGAAGGCAAGACTAGGCTAAGGCAGGGTAAACTAACAAGGGCTCTGTAGTGTAGCTATCAAATGATAAGCACTAAACAATACTCGGCGGCGGGAAGGGATACAGAGTGAGTGTTGACTTGACTCATGATGATCAGTTGGGACTTGACTAGACTCATGAATATCAGCTGTGACTTGACCAGACTCATGAAAATAAACTGTGACTCGATTTGACTCATGACGATCAACTGTGACTAGACTCGACTCAGGAAGATCAACTGTGACTAGACTTGACTCAGGAAGATCAACTGTGACCTGACTTGACTCAGGAAGATCAGTTGTGACTTGACTCAGATAATGACTTGTAACTGACTTGACTCATTAACGATCAACTGTGACGAGACCTGACAATGACGATCAGTTGTGATGAAGACTCAGGGACTATCAGCTGTGACTTGACCAGACTCATGATAATAAACTGTGACTCGATTTGACTCATAACGATCAACTGTGACTGAACTCGACTCAGGAAGATCAACTCTGACTAGACTTGACTCAGGAAGATCAACTGTGACTAGACCTGACTCATGAAGATCTGTTGTGACTTGACTAGACTCATGATAATGAACTGTAACTTGACTTGCCTCAGGAAGATCTGTTGTGACTTGACTCAGGAAGATCAGCTGTAGTTAGACTTGATCCATGAAGATCAGCTGTGGTTTGACTTGATCCATGAAGATCAGCTGTGGTTTGACTTGATTCATGAAGATCAGCTGTGACTTGACTTGACTCATGAAGATCAGCTGTGGTTAGACTTGACTCATGACGATCAACTGTGACTTGACTTGACTCATGAAGATCAACTGTGACTTGACTTGACTCATGACGGTCAACTGTGACTTGACTTGCCTCATGAAGATCAGTTGTGACTGGGGTAGTCTCTGAGCTAGCAACCATCTTACAAAAAGTCTCTGGGCTGGCAGCCATTTTGTGACGAGGCTCGGGTACAGGGACTACAGAACTGCAAGGTGCTGAAAATCTAGGAGTAGTGACCTCCTCAACCTCCCCAACTGTAAAGGCAGATTCACAAAATTGCAAGACAAAGTCAATAAACTGTGCCAGGGTCCAACTAGGGTCTTCATCTTGCAAGTTTAAGCTAATATTAACATAACGCTCCAGAAACAGTCTTTCACCCCATCCTCATCACCCGGCATAAGGTGGCTATACAAAAGGAATTCCTCCACGTAACGTTCAATGGGTCTGCCATTTTGAAAAATGGAGCAGAGCACACTTACAGGGTTGAATAAACCTTTGGCTGGCTCCATAGCTGGTCTTGTGCTCAAAATAAAGCTGCTGGATCCAGTTGGGGCCGAGTATTCTGTTACGGGGCTGACGAGACGTGAGACGTGCGGATCCATGTGCAAGCTGTATTCTTAACAGGCGTGGCAGAAAACCAGGCCGGGTCAGACAATGGCAAACAGGAATATGGTGGACAAGACACAAGAATAATCCTAGGGCTAGCGAAGGTCAACGAACGGCGAACAGAATCAAAAAAGGGCGAGACTAAAAGGGATATATCCAGGAAACCAGGCGGACAGAAACCGAGAGAAACAGAGAAGCAAGACTAGGCTAAGGAGGTAAACGAAGAGGGCCTGTAGTGTAGCTATCAACTGATAAGACTAACAATGACAATCGGCGGCGGGAAGGTCAGAGTGAGTGTGAAATAGTGACGTGATTGATATGAAACAGCTGTGTGGCAATCAGTGCTGGTGCAGTCAGTAAACAGGCTGAGTGCAAATCAGTGCAGTGTGCAAATTGTGCAAATAATGATGGGAAATGTAGTCCGGGGTGTTGTGCAACAGTGTGTAGTGCGAGAGTCGATGAAAATGGAAAGGGTGACCTCTGCTGGCTAGCTGACGGAAGTTCATGGACCGGATACGTAACAATAATGGTGCATAAGTATATCAATTGGGGCACATGTCAAGAGATTCTGGTCTGTGGTGAAACAAGAATGTCTGCAGATTTGTTTGCTGTGCATTCATGCCACGACTCTTCCATTCCATGTTGCATTTAGAGGGATTGACTGTGGAGGCCACTGGAGTACAATGGACTAGTTGTCATATTCATGAAACCAGCCTGAGATGATGTGTGGCGTGGCATGTTATCCTGCTGGAAGTAGCCATTACAAGATGCCTTATGCGACCATAAAGTGATGCACATGGTCATTTAATGATGCTCATTTGCGATCAGAGAAATAATGCGTGTCAAGGAAATATCCTAAATACCAGCCTGAACTGTTGACACAACCATTTACACCCAATTGTGCTCATATTATCTGCTTGACATATATACAATTTTCTACTTTGGTTTTAGGGAGCTTGTGCTCAGTTTCCTCTGCTGAGTTGAGTGGAAACTGTTGTGTTCTGCTGCTGCAGCTCTTCAACTGTTTTAACACATTATTTTAGTTACTCTCTCTCTTCCTGCCAGCTTGAACCAGTCTGGCCATCCTCCTCTGGCATTTCTCACTAACAAGGTGTTTTCACCCACAGAACCACCTCTTCCAGAATGTTTGTTGACTTTCACGCCATTTTCTGTAAAGTGTAGAGACCACTGAAAGTGAAAATCCCAGGAGATCAGCAATTTCTTGTCTGATCAACTATGTCTGCAGGCTTTCATGCATTGTATGGCTTCCACATGATTGGCTTATTGAAGTATTTATACAGCCCTCTCCTTATAATCGGCCATTCAAGTACACACAGAATTATTTGTAGGCCATACAATTCTAAGCAATAATGAAACAGATACTTTACATTGAATGTGATAGCTGAAACTGCTTCCCTTTCAAAAGCTGTATTCCAAGAACTAGACATAGTGGTTCGCCTGTTACCTCAATCAATCAATCAATAGATAGATAGATAGACAATAGTCAGTTAGTAAGTTACTTAGTCCATGTTCTCTTTAAAACCCCTACATTGTACATCCACCTTTATTTTCTGGGCAGTTTTCAAAAAAGAAATGAAATTTGAGAAAAACACTAAAACTTATGATTTGTACTCAAAGTTGTGTTCTTGAATTGCCTCAAACAGTCTCAGATTCTTGACGTTTTCCATCCCAGCTAAGAAAAAAAGCTGAGAAAATTGTGTTTTGACTAAATCCGGATTGGATTCAGAATGATGAGCAAAACACAGATGGAGTAGATGACTTCCATCAACACATACAAAGCTTCACAGTCCTAAACCACTTCCTGGTTTGATATTTCATTCAGTAACGTTAGGCAGTTTTAATTCATATGCTGTTTAATGATTGCATTGCTTTACATGTTCATCTGCTTACATATGCAATCGCTTGTTTCTGCTGCTTCCTCACAGAGAAAACAATGAAAGATGGAACATTCTGTCAATGGCGGGGAAAGAGTTAAAAGTTTTGTTTTACTTTGCATGATTTTGTAATGCAGTAAATTGCATACGTGACTGTATTGTTTCCATGTATTTACGTCAATGTTTACATGTTTACGTCAAAATCTTACGTCAAAACTGCATGATCTCAATAGCTGTTTGGACGTAAGGGTTTAGTTGACTTAATCGTCTCTGGAGCTTGAAGGTTCCCTGCAGCTGTGTGTATGTCAGCGCAAGCTTTGCTGTTGTGCGTCAAATGCAATGTGTGTGAATCTGGGAGAGATCTCTGGAGACCTTTAGGTCATGTGATTCTTCCTGTGCTGGCCTGGTGCTGATCTGCCTCTCCCTCCATCTCTATCTCCTTTAAGGTCTTGTTCCCACAGTACACTCCTTTCTTGCTTCAGGACATAGAGCAATGTAAGCAGCTGCCGTGGATCCATCTGATATCAGAAGACATCCGATTATTTCCCATCTTCTTTCTCCAAACTTCTGTGTTTTTTCTTTTTATTTGGAGAAATTTTTTTTTTCATTGGGTTCTCTCGTTTGGACAATCCACTGTGTCATACTAAGGGAACCACTCACATACTTACACACCCGCTTCTTGTACCCCTGTGAACCGCACAGAGAGGAAAGTCCACCTACCTTGAAGTCAGCTCTACTCGTTTAGCCCCTGAACCCAGGCCTGGCTGGTGCCAGAAAACCCACAAACCCTCTTCAAACCCACATCTGGCAGAGTTTAGGTGTGACAAGGTTCGCTGAGCTTTCAGCTTATCGAATTCTATGGCTTCCTTCTGCACTTAAGGTCTCTATTTTGTGAGAGTATGTGTGCAATTGAGAAAAAGTGAAGTTAAAAGGGGAAATGTGTAGTCTGTAAAGATAATTACCAACCCAAACAGATTTTCACACATCAGATGTGTTGGTCATGGATCACAGATTAGCTGTTTTTCTTCCATTTCACAATCTGATGTTTCAGACTGCCTTGTAGGTTTTTCAGAATGGAAAACTGATTGTGTGCATAGTGCATATTGTACCCTGAGATGTACAGACAACAAACAAACACAAAGGCAGTGTTGTCTCCATGCATTCAGCTCATCTACCCCATTCAGGGAAGTAGGCCATGCTTGGCAGAAACCTCAGCAAAAGAGACACACAAAACCTAAAACACTGCAACAGTATGTGGCAGGATAAGTTATTTCCTCTGATTGGTTGGTTGGGGTATGATTGGCAGACCAATGAGGTGGTAACAGCCGTACTATTTTAGGACCTTTATTTTGATGGGGGAGAGGGGGTACGTTCCTGCTGACTTGGGGTTCTCGCGCTCCCTGATACTTCCTCTTCCGTTCCCGTTCCCATTCCTATCCAGGTACGTTGAGTTTCTGCTGATGGTGTAATGATGCGTCTGTTGCGAGGTTAATATGTGCTGTTTATAGTTTAATTTAGAGTGGGGCTGGTGTCGTTGGCGTTACGGGAAGTCGTGGCAGAGTTCGCTTGCAGGTATGGTTGGTGTTTAATTTGTATGACCACCTTAGTGGTGGTATTTACTGGTTGTTGTGCTCGGTGCTCGCAACAAGGGCAGGTGGGTGAATGCTGGCTGGTAGACTGAGTTGCGGCACCGGTAGTGAGTAGCCATACAGCTGTGTGTCTAGTGTAGGTTCAACATAACTCGTGAGTATGCCTCTCCTGTGTTTCACATTTGGGGTTTTGTAAATTTAGATTAATTCTTGTACTCTTGTTTAAAGGTAAAACGGAAAGATCAAGATTTTTAAGCCCTGTTCCTAGCAAGGACTTCTTGCGACGACAACGCTGCTGTTTTGCTTATGGATATATTTTGTTTCTTAATTTTTTTTGATCGTGTCGTTTACAGTCAGCTGTGCAGTTAACGGTTTTGCTGCGCCAAGAGTCGCTGGGGCTGTTAACGCTAGCGTCTGAGCATTGTGTCTGCAGGGCTTTCTATTAGTTTCATTTCTTTGATTTAATTTTCTTTGTCAACTGAGTCAATTGTTGCTATACTTATTGGATTAGTTTTGCGGCTATTTTGTTTTTTTTTGTTTGTTTTGATTTATTTTGCAGCTATATTATAGCATTAGTTGATTTTTATTTTTCTGGCTAGGTATTGTTTTATTGTAAAGTGGTTTTCTTTCTTTATTAATTGCCCCATTTTTCTAGTGCCATTTAGTTTTGTATGTGGGGTCATCCGGAGGCTCGATTGTCAAGACTGCCACAACAGTGTCTGTAAACTTATTGTTTTGGTGGCTCTTTTTATTAATAATATTTAGTATGATTTTCTTTAATAATGCTTCTCTCCCCAGGGGCCAGTGAGGACTTGTGTGGAACGGGGGAGGCTAGCTGCTTTCATTTGGTGGCGTTTCACTGTGTGCTGTGTGTCTGCTTTGATACAACTTCCCTAGGGTGGGTGTGCGTGGTGTGAACCGAGGTGGGTTTTGGACGACCTCCTGAGTTGCAGCCGGCCTGCCTTGTTCTCATTACTCCTGGCCCGGGGAACTATTTCTACCATTGTGGGTGTGTTTCGTGAGAGAATTTTACTTGATGCCGGTGATTTTATAATAGTGTATTTCTTGTATTGATACTCACGTCTCCCTTATTTTCTCGCCTTCAATTGGTGAAACTTACCTGTGTGTCCTTTTATTGGGAGTTATTTCCCTGGCCTCCCACCAGGGTGGCGTAGTCGGATAAATCTAATGGTGGTTAACATTTTCTTTTTATTTGGTAGCGCCACAAGTACTTGTCGCAACAAACCCACCTGCTCATTTCACTTTCACTACATGCTCCTCTACTGTCTGTACTGAGAGTGGTCCCAAAACAGTAAACTGACCCTTCACCGAGACTGACCAATTCTGGCTTAGCAACTTTGGACATCTGCCATTTTGTTAGACAAGCTTTTGCTCTTGTTTCATTGTTCTGAATGAAGTGATCTAGGAATACCAGTATAGGCTTATTGGGAAACCCCCAAGACATTTGCAAAAACTCTGTATGAAACACACATAATATATATATCTATAAATATAGATATATATAATATCTAGAGACACTTCACTGAAGAAATGAACATACAGGCCGTAAAGCACCAGCTACTTTAATTATTTGTCACACAAATCATGATTACGTCACATTTTATCAATTAATTATTACTTATTTACATTCTGGTTCCTTGACCAGTACCTGTTTTGACATCAAAACACTGTACCATAGTGCCTGATTTGTAAACTAATATATTTTGATGTTTGCATCACATAACCAGTGATATATGTATGTTTTTTTTCTAATGTAGTAAACTTGCTTGGTAGCACACCTGGTCCAGCATTGCAATGTGAAGAACTCTGGTATGAGTCTTGTAAAACATGAATCAAAAAAATTGATAAAAGAGCTCAAAGACCTGTCTGTAGAAACAAGCTAAAGCAGTTTGGTTGCATTTTTCTGAAGTTTGATTTTGTTAACACTATTGGTTAGTTTATTTCTATCAATTGTTATTTTCAAATGTAGTGAAGCACTAACCTTTCAGCACAAAACATTGAAACTGAACACGCTTTTAGTGCCACTCACTGGAAATTTCACTTTGAAAGTGTCATGAAACATGCAAGAAGCAACGTAATATAATTTTGCAGAAATGTCACCACAGGCACATTTTTCCAATGGGCCTAGGTTGAAAAATACACATATGTCATAAGCTTTATATTTTAAAGATTTAATTAAGATTTAACCAAAACACCAAGTCAAGAAAGCTTTGCAATGTCACAATTCCGTCTAGCCCTTATAGGAATAATGTCAATCAATTTTTACCATTTTATGAACATGTTTTACTGTCAATCATGCTGTTCACAGAAACTTCCATGTTCATTCCGCGTAGCCCATTTAGAGAGCGTTCTTTCACTGCATGATTCAATTTTTAAAATGCATTTAGAAAGATCACAAATTCAAGACATGATGGCAGAAAATTTATATATTTATACCACTTCATATAGTTAATCAATTTCACACGAATAGTGCCGTTTTTCTCTAAAAATTACCATGATTACAAATGTGATATTGATTTTTTTTACAACAGTTCAATAAACAAGTTAATTAAGAGACTTAAGTTTTAGACCCCATATCGCCTGTTATTTTGACAACAAAAATAATTCCAAACACAGCCACAGCACTGGTTTGCATCTCTGAGCAACATGACGTTGTTTCGTAACTGAAAGAATCAACCGTTTAAATGATTCGGTTCAATCGCAATGACTCACTTATTAACAGTGACTTGCTGCCACCTGCTGGCGGTTTTTTATTTCACATTTCAAAATTCTTTTTATTTAAATAATTTCAAATATCAGTATTCAACGTTTTGTTTAATATGTGAAACATTATTTCTGCATTTGTAATTGCAGGTTAAATGCATTCATGTCTTGCATTAAACAGCGTGTATCTAAATGCCACTTCAGATGCAGCTTCTGTGTTGATTTAATTTGCTTGGTAACAGCCCAAATGTCTTATTATTCTAATTCACTGATTAAATGTAAGAATTTGACTCAAAAGATAATGGACACTTTTAGAAAAAGTGGCGTTATAAAGGTAAAAATGCCCATAAAATGTAAAAATCAGTTTAAACTTATTGGAAAAGATATACAGTATGAAGAATATCAAAAACTTTAGGAGTCAGCTGTCCATGGCAGTCCTTAAGAAACCAGCACAATAACACACTCTGCAAAATATCGTCTAATTATCGTTATCAGAAAATATAGAGATATTATTTTTTGGCAGCATCGCACACCTCTAGCTCTTCTTTGAAGGTGGACGGTCTAACTGGCCATTTGACTGAAATCAGAGATGCTTGTGTCAGTGCTCGCATTGGCCTCAGAACAGCTCCAGAAAGCACACACAAGGGGGATTTACAAAGACAGGAACTCTCACTTAGGAGGTATTAAGCTGTCCCGCATAAAGAAGTTAATGGTGGGGCAGCTGGTGCCATAACATTAGCCTCCACTGAGCTCAAAAGACAACATAAGATAAGCGATTAGCTCTCACCCACACACAGGCAGTCCGTACCAGTTACCACACATGCCCTCTGTGCTTAACTAAACACTTAGAGCCCAAGATAAATAGAGAGCATGGGAAAAGAAGTCAGCTTTTATGGACATACCAAGCTGAGATGTTGTAGTGGCCAGCATTTTTGGGTTTTAAGGTCGTTTTTAAGAAGCTAAATCTCATCCTGTCCACTTCTGTCTGCCCCCCCCAAAAGTCACTTCTAACACACACATACACACACCTGCACTTACATATCACTGCCTTAAACACTTTCATTACAAGTGGATCTGTAAATCCAACAACTAATCACTAATAAATATGAATATATAGAAATAAACAGTATATAAAGAAATTAAAAGTATATATTGAATATGTTAAAAATGACACGATTTTACAAAAAAAATATTACCTTGAAAAACTTTTGAGTGATGCTTTATGGAAGAAAAATAATGCCATATGTCTTTGAAACAAAAAAGCACGTTGAATAGCACTAACTGAAAAAATAATGCATTGCATTAACAGTTCTTGCATTTTAATGCCTTGTATTTCCAAGGCTTGCATTTTTAGGTCCTGAAATTTAACATAGTTGTCTATTTAAGCGGTGAATATTTCAATTCAAAATATTTCACACACATTTTCATAATTAAAAATTCAATAATTCATATTCACCTTCCAGAATTCACTTCCAAAATATTCAATCCGTTTAAAAATACGATGTATAATATTCATCAGGCAAATTTCGGTCCATTTAATTTCACTTTCCAAATTCACTTCCACAAATTCAGTGGTTAAAATTCGACAAAATTCGCCATTGCACATCCGGGAGCTGCAGGAATAGCAGTAGAGCACCGATGCATGATCTCCAGCTGCTGTCAGTCTCTCACCAGCAGGTGGCGCAAGCGGCTGTTGATGAAGACCAAAGCAACAGGTGGATTAAGTCATTCATTCACAAAAACTGATTTGCAGAACTGGAGCAAGCGCTAAGTAGAAGTTTTGATTATCGGGGCCAGTATAAACGTGTGGAAAAGCTTACTGTGTGTATGTTTAATTCAACATCTTCGCTGTTTCCCGTAGCCTACATGTAAGCAGCTTTCTCTACCACAAAGGAGATCATAATGCTATTTTACCCAAAGCTGATGTACAGAACTAACATTACATCTGAGGAAGACATGTATTGCTTTCGGTTGCTTAGTTTCCTTTACTTGCATCATGGCTTGTGTGACGCTGTGCTGTAATACTGTGGTTACCCTCATACATCACACTCCAGGATTCCCCAACGACGCGTAACGCGCCTCAATTTGCACATCCGATTTGCAAATCTTTCTTTTCTTTTTTTTCTTGAAATCAGTGGTTCGGAACCCATAACAAAAGGTTAAAGTCACGTGATTTCAGCAAACAATATATCATTTTTACCTGGTTTCGGATCAGACACATTTGTGTGCAATAAGAGTTGTACAGTAGTTAAAAAGTCTCTTATTGGCTCAATTAACCAAGATACAAATTATTAAAATAGCACGTATTTGTACAGACACTTATATTTAATGGTATTGTTGATTTGTTAATTACATTTAATAGATTACATTTTTGCGACTGGTTTGTAAAAGTTGTTTATGCATATGCAAGTTTTCATTGCATTTACACCATTCTGACCAGCAGACATCACCAGCGTGTGACATTTCAAATGTTTCAAATCAGTGAATCATTTTGCGAAGCAGCTGGTTCAATTGATTCAAAGTTTTAAAAAGCCGAGTTGAAATCAATTGAAGAACCTCTCACAGTTATTGATCAGAACTGAACAAACACTGACCTGAGTTTAGCGCTGAGTTTATGCTTCCATAATCAATTGTATTATTGTCCTGTTTATCTCTGTGAAGCTGCTTCGACACAATCTGTACTGTATAAAGCACTATAAAAAAGGGGGACTATCTTGACTGTGGAGCTCATGATTATTGAATGGCATGCCTTTGGCAGACAGAGGGCACCACTGCTCTCCTCAAGAGCTGCCGTTGGTGCTGAAGAAGGTGGCTGGGTCATTTGTGCGTGCAGCTAGTGTATGTATCGAGTGTATTTGGTACGTTTGTCCATTACATGGATTACATGTATTTATTCTTATTTTTTCTTAAAATTTGGGGGGGGGGGGGGGGACCAACGGGGTACAGCCTGCACTCAGGACTGTTATACACGTGCTGCATGCATGCTTTCTGCATCACACGTTTTATTTGCGGGGTCTGTGCGCAGCATGTACATAACGATGCTCAGAGCAGGCTGTAGCCTACCGGTGGTAAATATACGGTCTCAGACAGAACAGGCAGGTTGTCGATGAGTGACAGAGCAGAATAAGGAATGGAGCAAAGTGTGGATGCGCTGTCCATGAAGGAGTTCAACTCGGTTTTGTTTATATTTTACTTAGCCTATAATTTTAAATGAAAAATATTTATAATTTTTTCTCTGCGACACTTTTCCTACTGTCAACAGAAAAATGTCAAACGAATTTAGTATTTTGACAAAAGGGGGGAAACAAAAATAAAAAATAGATAAGAATATTTGTTACAAATTTTTATTTTTTTTCTCTGTGACACTTTTCCTATTGTTTTAAATGTTAAACGAATTGTATCCTGACAAGACAAATTAAAATAAGAAATACAATTTTTGTACAACCTATATTTTTATTTTCTCTGTGACACTTTTTTTCCCTATTGTGTTGGCAGCATTTGCTTTCAATAACTTCAAGACTCTTGACAAGACGAATTTTATAAATACAATTTTGTGCAGATTACACTTTTATTTGTTAGCCCAGCTCTCTTTCTTTCAGTAGCAGAAATTTAAAAGTGAGATTCTGGAAACGAGATCTAAATTTAACGGTCGGGTCAGGAAGAAAATTATTCTAAGCAGACAACAGGCGAACAAAGAGTGAATATATAACGGGAGCGGGTGGGTGTGGATTAGAACCTTGCAGAAGAGGGTGGGATCGGGACTAAAAAAAAAAAAGTCCTACGCAGACCTCTACACTGCATCTCCGCACATACACATTCTTCTACTGAGTGATGAATACAAACAATCAAGATGGTGAAATAAAGCCATGCATGCAATGATGTCACCGTTTGCACAAATTTGGGTTTTTGTAGTTTACACCGAGACGATAACGGTATTGTTTTCAAAAACTTGCACTTTAAAACCCATTTTCAAAAGTTTGCATTTTTTTAAGAGCCCCGAAAGGCTAATGTTGTGTAAATGAACGGCCAAAACGGGCAAAATTTTCAATTTTTTTGTTGAATAAAGTGTTGTATAATTGCCCCCCTAAAGGGCAACCTCTAGGTTTTTCCTGGTTCTTAATCTTAACAAGTTCTTAATCTTAACGATCCACTGTTTCACATGAACAAATATACATGTTTTCTGTGTAAAAACATGGGTTGATTTTCACGTTGGTCTGAACAAAAACAGTAGACAGGCTTTCTGAGGAAACGTTTGTTGAAAATGGAGTCCCTCAGGGAAGTGTTTTAGGCCCTCTTTTGTTTCTTTTATATATTAATGACATGCAAGCAGTTTGTGATTGTAATTAGTTTTTATATGCTGATGATTCTGCTTTAATAATTTCAGATAAGGATGTTGGTAGGATACAAGCGCATTTAGGTAAGGAGCTTTGTAAGATAAGAGACTGGCTCTCTGAAAACAAACTAATGTTGCATTTAGGTAAAACGGAATCCATATTAAAAATAATAATAATAATTTGAATAAGGTTTCTAAGATATCTGTTAAGGTAGAGGATTGTTTAATATCAAGCAGAACTACCATTAATTATCTCGGATGCGTCCTTGACAATGATTTAAGTGGCATGGCTATGAACGTTCTGGGTAAGGTTAATGCTAGAACAAAATTTCTTGCCAGACATGTTAGTTTCCTTGATAAACAGAATATAAAATTACTTGCATCATGTTTAGTGTCATGTCATTTCGAATATGCATGTATTTCTTGGATGTCTGATTTGTCTTGTGGTTGGTTGGATAAGTTACAAAAATCTCAGAATAAATTGATAAGGTTAGTTTTAGGGTTTAGTCATTTTAGTTGAGGATTCCCATTTTAAATGTCTTGATTGGTTACATATAGAAAGCAGACTACCACATTAAATAAAAAATGGTACATAAGATTATCAATAACAAAGCACCTTCATATTTTAATACACTTTTCCTAGGGTAAATGAGCAACATTGTTATAAAACTAGGCAAATTCTCATGGATATTACATTATGTCGTTTTAAAACTATTTATGGTCGTAGGTCTTTTAGATATCCTGGGGCACTTTTGTGGAATAAGTTACCTCTGGACATTAAAGGTATTTCGAATATGGTTAGTTTTAGTTTAAAAGCTAAAAGTTTGTTCTTAAGTAGGTTGTTTTGTTGATGAATTTGTATTACGTATGTGGTTATTTGTGACTGTACATTTTTGTAGATGTGGAATTTTATTGTAATTTTTGTATTTATAATGCAGTGCCAGTGTACCTGTTAACGGGAGTGAAGATTGTACTTTACATCAAGGACCACAATGGAAATAAGTTTTGCTTTAAACTTTATTGTGTTATCCTTGACGAATAGAGTGTATTCACTACTTTTTTTGTCAAAATAAACAAACAAACAAACAAACAGGCTTCTTGAAAATGCTAATTAATTTTCTGCCAGTAGGTGGTTCCCTGTTAACCGCAGTACACAATGCAGCACTGTGCTCACAATTGCTACTTTATCAGGCTTTATATGTAGGCTGGATGAAATGAAAATGCCATTGAAACATTTCTTAAGACAGTCGGTACCCTTCAGAGATACATTCATAGAAAATCACCACGTTTTGACTTTGATGTTCATATATATTCAATGAAATAATTGCCTTTTTAAGTTTAATCCTCACATTTCGTGTTTCTTGTCTTTTGGTCCCCAAATTTAAGACCTCTCGAAAATTATAATTAAAGGGTTAGTTCACCTAAAAATGAAATTTAGCCCATGTTTTACTCACCATCAACGCATCCTAGGTGTATATGACTTTCTTCTTTCAGACGAACCCTGTGTGTGTGTATATATATGATAGTTTTGAATGTAATGTCACATATCCAGCTTCATATATAGGGGTTCTCTAACGCATTAGGGTTGCTCGATAACTCATGTGATACAACGTTGCACATGTGAGGTGAAGCTGCAAAATGTGCAGTAAGGTGCGTGAAAACGGTGTTGCAGAAACGTCACCACAAACACGTATTTCCAATAAGCATGGGTTGTTTGTTTCTTGTAAGATTTGTTATCAATTATGTACATTTGGGATTTATGCTAATTTTGATGTTGTTTAATAAAGGTTTTAGAATTATTTTAGTGTTGTGTATGACCATGATGGTGTTTTGTATTTGTGTGTATGACACTGTGCATTTTCAGTATTTTAGTACAGTGGTTCTTAAGCTGGGGGTTGCAAAGAGGTAGTGGGGTGGTCGCAAGAAAACTTTTGTTTTGAATTTGTATAGAATGCTTGCCTGATACCATGATATATGATAGCTAATAGACATGATATAGCAAATTAACTTCTGATTGGAAGTACTCACATGGGCTTACCAATTAGCGGTTTATAGTCATCATACTGTAGCTGTACTGCCGATTTGACATGGAGCTGTTTTTAATTGGTGCTGACAATAAAAAGAGTCCAATTGAGAATCAGTCAAAGGGAAAGAAGGCCCAAAGCAGAAAATATGATGACAAGTACTTGGAATATGGCTTCACTCAGACCAGCGTTTCTTCACACATCGTCCTTTATCTCTCATTAGATTGCCAAGACTGGGAAATGACAAATATGGTGACTGATCATATTCGGCGAATGGCAATAGATGTAAAAGAGCAGATAATGATGAAAATTAAATTGAGTTGGATTTATTTGGATTTGATTCATTTGTACGTGAACATGAAATTGAATGGAAGAACTGTGGGAATTTTCTCCGATGGAGTGCGGGTATTGACTGCTGGATTGGTGACAAAAGTATGGGTCGTTGCTTTGTTTGCAGTGTGGACACATTGCATGATACACTGACAGGCCCTTGTGGCTAAGAAAATACCTGGTAGAGACTGATCTCATGACAAAAACGTACCTGTAGGAACTTTTATGCTAGATGCGAAATGTGTAGCGCCATGTACATTTTGTGACATATTCGATATGAAATGTTCCCTGAGTGGCTCTAAAAGTGTGTTCGTTTTTCCACCCGGAACAGATGAACGTACATATGGTATGTTTTATGTGACAGTGGTTTTATATGTGTCACCGCAGTTCTGACTTGAAATGACTGTTGAGTGCCGCTATAAGTCTAATGCTCCATGATGTTTTAAATTAAAGTACCATCTGCACTACATGTTCAATCTCTCATCTTTGAGCTCTTTCATCATGAGTCATGTTTTTCACGGGATTCATACCCAAGGATTCAGCATCCTAAGTCCAATTCCATGCCGGCTGAGCTACCAATCAAGCTTTTTACGTCCGGAAAGTGAAACATATGGAGTTGTAATCATAACTGTGTATGAAAACAATCACAAAACACTGTTCATGAAATGGGGTCACACATGAAAGAAGGTTAAGAACTCCTGTTTTAGTATTTACCAGGGGCCGGTAACCTTTTAGGCATTTTTTATATTTCTGGTACTGTGCCAATAACCCGCCCCCCATAACATAAACGTTTTTAAATGGTCAGATAAAAATCTATATTTAATTATGATACAAATCTTTTCTGAAGCATTTTTTCATAAATAGTTTTTTTAAACTTTTCAAAAATGTCTTTATTTTAATGTTTAAAGTAGACTTTGAATAACAGATTTACAATGTGACCGTACTGAACACCACAGTATGTGTATGTGTGTGTGTGTGTGTGTGTGAAAGGCCAATGTACATTGAAAAAGTTACGTTTAATTAACGTTCTACTTAATGTGCTGCTTTAATTGAGGTAAACACATCACTGGCACAAAGAGATCGGAGATCGCGCTGTGAACACACAGATAGATTCAGAAGCTCAGAAACTTGTTGTCCATGCGGCCGGTGACTTTTATTAATTAATACCGAATCGCTACATTATATTTTTCTGCAACGAGGCGGTAAAATCACTGCTTTTGAACTAACTTAAATCTTACTTAAAGAACGTCATTGTGTGTAAGAGAAGACACAGATTGCAGGTTAATTCATACCGCAACTAAAGTCTCTCTCTCTCTCTTCAAATGGACATATTTGAGGGAAAAACAAGTTGAGAGATGCATCGCTATAGAGGTTGGTAATGTAACATTCTATCTTAAAACCATTTCCATCTTATCTTGCTCGCTTTCAACGTTAAATTGAAACTTTGCGCTGGAATGCGTGCTCTGCTTCTGTGAACAGCAAAGCCTGCCTACTTTGATTTGATTGGCCATCTACATTTTTTTGACATTGAGTTGATCAATGATCTGAAGCGCCTCGTATGCGCAGCAGTCACATGCGCATCTGTAGACTAGCGCAAGTTAATTATCTCACTTTAATGGCGATTATAGCTCCTAACAGGCTGTGTGACTATAAGGAATGATTGCCTCAAAATGTATGTTGGTATGCATTTTTACCAATTGCTCGCGTGCCAGTTATTATCCCTTTGTGTTCCATAGGTTGCCAGCCCCTGGTATATACCTTAGCATGTGGAAATGTTGCTTGTGATTCTCAGTGATTCTGTCTTTTTCACTGCCTGTATTATTATGGTGGTTATCAATATATATATATATTTTACAGGATAATATATGTTCAGTCCCGTAAAGCCTAAAATGCTAAATTGCAACCGTACTACTTCTGCTGTTTTTACCGTAATGTTCGTACCATCATTTTTTAATGGCGTAAAAACGTGAAACAAAGGCTAGTAACAGAGCAGCAGAAAAGAGAAGAAATTTGGAAAAATGGCACTAAAGCAGCTAAGCCTCTGCTAATCTTTAACCCGCCCCCACCTCCACCCGCCCTGTTCCCCAGATCAAAGCCACCTTCTACCTTGGGATTTGGCTCCTCAATTAGACGGATTAGTATCAAATCGAGTTTTGATTTGCTTCCCATTGTTACGTTCTCAGTGGGGAAGCAGGGCAGAGAAAAGGAGCACGTGAGTGACCCAGAAATGCTGGATGCAGTCCTGCAGAAAGAGGGGCTCCCATGGAAAGGGGCCCCCCTGTATTTAGAGGCCCCGGAAACATGCATTAATGGCCAGTCAGAGACGTTTGAGTGGAACAAAAGGCAGCAGCTCAGCTTTTTTCCTGCTTCACTTTGCTTCAGAGCCACTAGATGTGGACAAGAGTGCTTGCCAAGTGACTTTACCTGAGAATATTTGATTGGTAATTAAGGCAAAGCTTGAATGAACAGTTTCTCTAATGCTGAAGTGTCCGGGCACGTCTATATGTGTGTGCTTGGATGAGTAAGTCTGCACAGACTGCACACAGTTGAGAATCTGCTGAAGGAATGGGGGAATGGGGTGGGGGGTTATGTGGTGAAGTAAATTCAATGTTTTATTTAAGAAGCTCTGAATTGCTGGAAATCTGCTGACAGCACACATTGTTTCAGTTTAATTCCAAGCCTGAGTAATAAATCACCCTGAGAAAAGTACACACAACTTATTTCAGTCCAGTGGTACAATGTGTTATGTAATGTACTGTGTGTTAGCATAATGAGATAATGTTTGAAAGATTATTGTATTGAACTCCCTCTTTTCTAACAATAGTTTTCAGGCAAAGAAACTCTCATACTTGCTGCACTTATTATAGTTGTTTGTGCAGTAAAAGTACAAAAGTATGTACCAAATGTATATATACCAAATATTCCAGTATGTGCATTAATATATTAAATCTCCTGCCAGGCTGTTATTGAAAATAAGAACCTGTTCTTAATTGACTTGCCTGGTTAAATAAAGGTTTCTTATAAAACAAGAAAATAATAAAAAATGTTAAAATAGAAAGTCCGCCTTATGAGAAAAAAAGAAACTACAGAGGGAATCTTTAACAGTTTCTCACAAACTGCTTCAAAATGGTGTTCTAAATCAAAAGGGTCAGCAAAAGAAAACAATACAGTATAACTAGTATATTATATATATATGCATATAGTATTATATTATTTATTCCAAGTTTGCAAAACACCAAATCTTGTTGGACTGCTCTACTTAAAATTATTTTACTTAGTTAGCTCTCTGTAGGACTCGCTTTTTATCAAGCTATTTTATTTTATTTTATACTAGGGCTGTAATAATAATAAACATTACTAAATAAAAACAAGATTATAAATATTATTATTGTCAGTAAAATAAAAGATTATTTAAGAAAAATAATATATTATTTACATTACAACTGAAAACTTACAATACTGATATTCATGGCTGTCTTAATTTTTTCATTTTCAAACGTTAAACCATCAAGCTTTAAAGCAACAAACATCGGTTACATTTTATATTAAGTGGGGAACTTAGGAACCAAACTTTGTTTTATATTTATTGACAAGTCTAGGTAAAGATAAGCTCAGGGTTGGGATCCCAAATGTAATAATTAAAGAATAACCATTGAGAAACACATATTAGTTACAGGGTTGAATGATTTGTTATATTAAGTGTGTAAACTATGTAATTTCCTTGGTGTCACAATTCTATGGAATATTTCTGGTTTTCAATAAATCACCGTGGAAACATGATGGCGACAGAAAAATGTGTCAACATTCTGACACATACAGTTGGGAAGGAGAAAACCAGAGATCAGAGAAAATGGGCAAGTATGGATGGGAGCTCTAATTTAAAGAAACAAAGGGCACATGAAGTGAAAACAGCCGAACAACAGAGTTACCAGAAAGTACGCTGTGCCATGTCTCACTTTACTGAACCTGACACACCCTTCTCTTTTCTCCATTTATGCTCTGTAATCTACCTTTCTTGCTTTTCTATGCCAGCACCAAAACCATACAAATAACCCAGGAACTTGATAAGTGATATTATTTAGACTCCATATGGTAATGATGTATTCTGACCCTGAGACATCCAGATTTTCCGTCATTTTTGTTTGCCTACTAAATATATATAGTGTAGTCTTATGCCTTTAATATTTGTAAGTATTCACCAAAAAAAAAAAAAAGCCAGTTATTTCTATCATTTGATATAGTTTTTCAACTTCCAAACATTCCTTTTGCCATTGATTGTAATAATCCAGTGAGATTTTTGTATGCACAAGGAGTTTGAACACAGCCAGTGCTCAACCACTATATAATACATATAGGGTATAATTTGGTGCAGAAAAATTTGAACTCAGAAATGAACACTCTGTATATTGACAAACATTGACTTAAAAGGGATTATTTTAAGTAAAAAGACTGAAATGGTATTTTCATATAACACATATTCCAGTAATTGGTGTTTTATTTCCAACTTAAAGTCATTGTTTATTGTGTACAGTGGGGTTCATTTATTCATTGTCGTTAAAAATGCTGCAAAAGCATTATAAAAATGCCACAAATGTATTTTAACAGTAGTCCAGATGGCTTTTTGAACTTCAATGGAAAAGGAAAATTTGACCGTCTGTACAAAGAATCATATGATCAAGGTCTCTCATTTACTTGCATTGATTATTGACCAACATTTATTTTATTTTACATCATGTTTCTTTGTTTTAAATGGTTCGGAATCCTAAAACTCTGTTTAAATGAGATTTGAATCCCAGATTTTAAATGTGGTCTCAGAAAACCCAAACCCAAAGGAGGAAATGACAGTAGTCTGGATATGCATCTGCGTCCTGTCCTTGTCATGCTGTAGAAATCATTGGTGACTTTTCATTTGAGGCATCTCATCATCAGAGACATGGTGATGTAACGTCCGGCTCCGAGTACAATAGAAGCGGTAAAAAGAGGCTCTGTTGAGTGCTTGGAAGCACGTGTGTGTGTATTGCAGACGAGACTGAAAGCACATCGCTGTGTAAACAGAGGATGACTTATCTCAGTGTAGAGTCATCATCCACATCTGGAGAAACAACTGCTCAAAGCTCCTCCCCTGACCCAGGGGACTACTTGCACTGAACTTCATGACGTACTTCAGATTTGAAATATCGCGGCTAGCTAGTTATGCGTGTTTATGTGTCGTAGTCGCTTAATTCCCAAAATGCCATTTAAAATTAATTTCTGCAAGAACATTTGAAGATCCGGACTTGCTTAGAGAAGGAAGAAATACTCTGAACATTACTGTAGAGATTTTGAAGGTTTTAATCTGAGAATGCATTGGTAGCTAGAGAACATGCAATGCTGTTTAACTGCAGATCAGCTTGAAGTGCAAATCACAGAGGGCTGAAGGAGACTAGTGATGGGTTTCAGTGTCACTGCTCTGAACAACCAGACCCTTAGCACTGTGTTCAGTGTGTGGGAGAGACCAGAGAAACCTGATGAACCCATGATGCTAAAAATAAATTGTCAACAAACTCACCTTTTTAGTATATGTTTAATAATATCTATGCTGTGTCAGTTGTTTCTTCGAAAAATACTTCGTTATATAGTAAGGGGAACATTAAAACATTTCTTCAGAGATATCACTGGAAAATGGATAGACATTGTGTGTTGTGATTGATGCACTGATAATCGTAATTTATTATGTGCTCTTTATAGTTTATACACTACCTTTCAAAAGTTTGGAGTCAGTAAGATTATTAGTAATGCCTTCTGAGTGAAGTATCTTATCTGTGGAAGCCGGTTTCCACCACTGAATAAAAAGTACAAGGTAATTGCAACTTTTAATCTAAAAATTCTGACTTTTTTTTTCTCATAATTGTGAGATATAAACAACCAGTTGTGATTTATAAAGTCCAGTTCTGAGGAAAAAAAAAACTATTTTCTTACAGTTGCGAGTTTATATCTCACAATCCTGACTTTATAACACACAATTGGGAGTTTATATTTCACGATTCTGACTATCACTATCATGCAATCCTGAGAAAAAAAGTCAGAATTATGAGATGTAAAAAATTTTTTTTTTAAAAAGTCGCAGTTACCCTTTAAAAAATTGTATTCAGTAGTGGAAATGGGTTTCTATACTTAATCTGCGAAGTCCCAGACATATCGTGGCCAAGAATTAAGAATTTGTTCCCCCGTTCCCTTGTTTTAGTTCAATCGTGGCTCTGTCGTACTATTTTGTTCCTCTGTTTTAAGCTTTGTAGTTCTGCACACCAAGGATGTATTTATTTGTTAAAAAAATGCAGTAAAACAGTAATATTGTGAAATATTATTACTAGCGGCTGTCAGTCTTGTCAATTAAAAATTTTTTTGTAATCAAATTAATTACATGATGTAGCGATTAATTAATCTAATTAATCGCAAATTAGTTTGGCTGTGAAAATACCCCCAAAAGAGTATTTAAAGCTATTCTGTGTTAAATGTTAGGTACAATGTGCCTCATATATAAAGTATGCGAACATAAAAGAGCTAATTGAGAAACATCCTTAGAGAAACAGTATTTTCTTTTTGTTCATGCACCCAAGGAAAGTCACTCCATGCTAAAAAAAAATCAGTAAAATTTACGGTAAAAAACGGCAGTTGTGGTTGCCGGAATTTTACCGTAATAAATACGGTAGCAATGTTTTAGGTTTTTATGGTTTTAACTTAAATTTACAGTAAAATACTATAATTTCATTAACTGATATAATGTTAATATACAAACCAATTGAAACTCTGAAATCTGTTTTGTACCTTTGTAATAACACTGATAACCACCAAATGCAGGTGATGATGAGAAAGTCAAATGATGAACCAAAGCCCATCACAAGCAACTTATAATAACACATATAGAAGGTGCACAGTGTCATTCACACAAACAATAAACACCATCACGGTAACACACATGAAAACTGAATAATGCAATAAAACATTCATTTAACAACTTAGGAGTAACACACAACCCAGTATACAAAATGATAAGGAAAAAAACTAAGAAAACATAGTATTTCAAACAAAAAAACATCAAATTTGAAAGGTTAACGCAGGGAAGGGAAGTAGGGAATTCAATTTCGGTTTATTCACTGTAATATACTGTATACAGTCTTTTTCACTTACAAAAACATTATACTACCGTAAAATTAATGTCAAATCCATGTAATGTACGATACAGTTTTAACCGTACATAGTAGGGGAATTTACCGTTAACCATTTAACATGTTTTACTGTAGCATTTTACAGTCTTTATTGTTAAATTCACGGTCATTTTTTACAGTGTGGTGACCAAAACAGCTTAGTTATAAACAGTATTCAAAATACCTTCTTTTATGTTGTGCAAAAGAAAGTAAGTCATTCAGGTTTAAAACAACATGAGGGTGAGTAAATGATGACAGAATTTATTTATTTATTTTTGGTAAACTATCCCTTTAATTATAATTTTTTTTAAATAAATGAAATGATACTCTAAAGAAGAAACTAAAACTACCAGCAGGTGGCGGTAAATGTCTTTATGAGTCGATTCGTTCAAAAGGCTGATTCATTCAGGAATTCAGTAAACCGCTCTCTCTCTCTCTCTCTACAGAGCACTGAGCACCAGAACGGCCAGACACAGGAACAGTTTCTTCCCTCAGGCAATCCATCTCACGAACACTTAACAATAACTGTGGAACACACATTATTCATTCACTCATACACTTATTTATCTAAAACACACACTCAGTCTACATTTCAATTAGCACATAATATACCTGTACATACAAAACTGTCTATTGTAATATACCTGAACATACAATTGTCAATTTATATATTTTTATTCCTTATTTACTTGTTCTATTTTTTTATTTTTTTATTATCTGTGTTTTTTGTTCTGTCACTGTCATTCTGTTACACTGTGGAGCTTCTGTCACGAAAACAAATTCCTCGTATGTGTAAACATACCTGGCAATAAAGCTCATTCTGATTCTGATTCTGATAATTTGAAATATTTTATAACATCTTAAATGTCTTCAATGTCACTTTTGATCAATTTAATGCACATTAAGAATAAAGTTTATTTCATAAGGAATAAATGGTCCTATTTGTTGAGGTACATACAATTTTACAGCAACACGGTAATATAAAAGTTTAAAAAGAACACCCTTTTAACCACTTTCTAACCATGTTTATGTAGCACTATGATTGGTTGGAAGTATATGCTCATGCTCCTCTGTTACTTTCATCAGGATGTCTATTAGTGATGTCTGTGGGAGTTGTGATCCATACTTGATCGTCTTAATAATGTACTCCAGTTACGTCTCAAAGCAGCTCAAAGTGCTTAGGCAGTATGTGTGTCATATAGTTCATATGGAGAGTGGGATGTAAATGAGCAAACAGAAACGATGAGTGTTTAAGATAAAGTCTTGCTCATATTTATGAAGCGATTGAGTCATGGGTAGCTTCAGCAGCATCAGTATCCTGTTGAGAAGTGGGAACGAAGCCATGTTCCCCTACATGGATGACAGGTGTCTGGCCCAGCTGATGTTCCTCAGCTATCAGCCGCACAAAGGAAGACAAATATTCATCTACTCTTATCACATCCTGCCTGTGTGTGTCTGACGATTTTGATTTGGAGCGAAATATTCAGTGTTTCTCGCTCAGAAGTCTCTGTGTAGGATGACCATGAGTCAGGCAAGACTCAACTGACCGTTTTCTGATCTGATCTACATTTTTATATACATATACTGTTTATATAAACACAGTATTTCCTTTAAATCTTGTATAGGGAAATACATACTGTATGCTTAATGGGTTCCAATAATCTCAGATCTCAAATATAGTAAACATGCATCTATTTTCTAACTTAATTCATTACAAATTATTTCGCCAGAAAAAAAAACATTTCTATGAAGTTTATTGAAGAAAATGTACATGAATTTGTGAATGTCTTAGTATGTGGCTTGTTCTTTTCTTTATTGACAGCACTTCCATGAACAATTTTAATTATATTTGTATCCCAGATTTTCATTGTGGCCTCAGCCTTTTGGACCAAATGATGCATATATTTGCTTATACAGTAATTTGTAGAAACTACACTGAACAAAATTATAAACGCAAAACTTTTGTTTTTGCCCCTATTTTTCACGAGCTGAACTCAAAGATGTAATACTTGTTCTATGTACACAAAAGGCCTATTTCTCTCAATATTGTTCACAAATCTGTCTAAATCTGGGTTATGTGAGCACTTGTCCTTTGCCGAGATAATCCATCCACCTCACAGGTGTGGCATATCAAGATGCTGATTAGACAGCATGATTATTGCACAGGTGTGCCTTAGGCTGGCCACAATAAAAGGCCACTCGAAAATGTGCAGTTTTATCACACAGCACAATGCCACAGATGTCGCAAGTTTTGAGGGAGCGTGCTATTGGCATGCTGACTGCAGGAATGTTCACCAGAGATGTTGCCTGTGAATTGAATGTTAATTTTTCTACCATAAGCCGTCTCCAAAGGCGGTTCAGAGAATTTGGCAGTACATCCAACCGGCCTCACAACCGCAGACCACGTGTAACCACACCAGCCCAGGACCTCCACATCCAGCATCTTCACCTCCAAGATCGTCTGAGACCAGCCACCCGTACAGCTGCTGCAACAATCGGTTTGCATAACCAAACAAACTGTCAGAAACCATCTCAGGGAAGCTCATCTGCATGCTAGAAATTTTTTTTACATAGAAAAAGTCTTAGATCTTTGAGTTCAGCTCATGAAAAATGGGGGCAAAAACAAAGTGTTGCGTTTATAATTTTGGGTTGAGTGTTTCACCACTTGAAGAGTTTTCCTTGTAATAAAAATATACTTTTGCTTTTTGAATGCATATAATGCCTGACATCTAACAAATTCGAACCCTATCAAAAAAATAAAAAATTAAATACCACAGCAAAGTTATTACTTTGAGGTAGGCTTTTATTTGAGATACAATGGGATAATATGACATTTTTCAGTTCTATCTATTGCCCCCAAAGACTGTTACAATCGCCCCCACCAAAAGGTGCAACTGAAACACTGACTTCTTGCATTTAATTTAATATTATAGTGATAGTCTTGTCCTTATTAGTGAAAATATATAAATTGTATTATTAATTAATGCACCTTTGTTTCTTGTATCAAAAGATGACTAGTGTATTTCAAGTAGTCTGTGAGTTATAAAGGAAAATGTAAATGTTTCTTTGAATAAATAGTTTGTCAGATAAAAAATTTGATAACAGATAAAAAGTGGATCAATAACCTTATTTTATTTGCTTACTTAAAGAAAATTTTAAAGAAAAGTACTAATTTGCCCCCAAATCATCCTTTCTTTGTTTCAAATCTGATTTTCATCCTTCCATTAAATGCAAAAGTTCAGAATCCTGTTATTCACTAAATATCTCCTCTTTCGCCACAGCTCTCAAACCAGTGTTATTTTAGTATTATTGAGGTACTATTATTGTTGCTTTGTCAGTTTTTTTATATTTTATTTGATTTTATTTCAGTAACCATTTATTTTAAAGTAACAAAAATGTATTATATTAACTGTCTCATGGCACATTTTTCATAAATGTCCTGTCTATTATTATTTTGTGGGCATTCAAAATAGAAATAGTCATATGGGTTTGGAACAACATGAGGGTGAGTAAATGACAGAATTTTTATTTTTGGGTGAACTATGGTTTGGACTTGTTGTAATGTTGGATCCATTGTCATTTGACCAATGTTATTCTCGTTTCTTTTTTTTTTTTGCTGAAGCTTATACTGGTTTATGGCACGAGGGCAAAACTTTGCAGCCTACCCCTCAAGACATGAGCTCATTTGACTTCCTCTCCCACCCATTTCCAGCAAACACTGCCAGTAAATAATTCCGATTGTGTCCTACAACCCAACGTGCGTCAAGACTCATAAATATGCGATATAACCTCATTGGCAAGTTCGAAAGGCGCAGTTTAAACAGCGCCTTTGATGACGGAGGAAGCATAATAACACAAAATGACTTTGTTGGCGCTTCAGCCTGCTATCTGGTTACATAAATGTTTATAGAGTCAGAGTAGAGCGTCAGAGAGATAAATAAAAACAGCCCGTAAACACAGAGCCGTGGAAGAGTCCTGACACACCTCCGCAACCTTACCTTTACAAGAACATGTGACCGTGAATTTTTTTATAAATTCTGAGATTCACTAGTACCAGGCTCTGTTGAGGAAACAGGATGAAAGGTTTCAGGGGGAAACTGACTTGGAAGGCTGAGAATCCAGTAACTTAAGCTTTAAAGTGACAGGTTTATCTGGCTTTCATCATTAAAGGGCATGAACTGGGACTCCGCTTCCTGTCAGGGAGACAGAACTGGCTTCCCTTGTGGAGAGCCATTACCTTCTGTCTGGGTTGCTACACTGGAGTGGATGTTCGCTGGACACCTGCTGGGCCCTATATTGCATTGACAATTAAATATCCTTGCACATGGTGGAGAGCTGACCCAGACTCTCTCACTCATCGTGGAACCAGTATGGCCTGATGGTATGTTAGAGAGTTCTTCCGGACCAGAGAACAGCGGAGTCCTTTGAAACCGAGTATGCACTGGATTTCCTTGTGTCAACCCGGTGCTCTGTTCACTTAAGAGATTTTTGCTACCTGACCCAGGCAATGAACTGGCTCCAGGGTTTCTGGTGGCGATGGCAGAAGGTTCGGAGGTAGTTCGGCTTTCTTGGACCTTCTGTTCTGTCTGCCCATTTGATTGTGGGTGATAGCCAGAGGATAGGCTCACTGTGGCATTGAGGAGTTTGAGGAAACTCTTCCACACTTGGGAAATGAATTGTGGACCACAGTCAATGATAATGTCCTCTGGAAGGTCTAAGTAGCAGAAGACATGGTTGAACAATAATTCTGTCCTCTCAATGGCATGGAAACACCTAGAGGGATCAGTCAGCAAGACTTGGTGAAGTGGTCCACAATTATTAGTATGCAGGAATTACCATTGGAAGTAGGAAGGTCAGTAATGAGGTCTATGCTAAACGACCGGGATGATTGGGAATGGGCAGAGGAAGGAGCTTGCCAGATAATACATGGAGAAGATTCTTCGAGGTGGCGCAATATTGACATCCTCTCTCAAACCTTCTGATGAATGTCCATAGAAATGTCATGTTGACTGATATTGTTTCCGAGGAATTGGATCTTCTTCTGGTGGAACTGACATTTCTTGGCTTTGAGATTTAGTTTGAACTCTCTCAACTTCAGAAGGACTTCTGCAATGTGGTGGCGATGGCCATGCTCTGGGAGTACACTAGGATATCATTGATGTAGACTACAATGAGGCTGTGGAGGTACTCCCGGAGCACCTCATGCATAAAGTCTTGAAAGACGGAAAGGGCGATGACAAGGCCATGCGACATAATGCAGTACTCAAAGTGGCCAGTAAGGGACACAAAATCTGGCTTCCATTCATCCCTTTCTCAAATTCTGATCATATTACATGCACTGCGGAAATGCAGCTTCGTGAAGACTCTGGCTCCTCAGAGTTGTTTGAGAGCAGCAGGGATAAGAGGAACAGGATATCGGAATTTGCCGGTGATTTTATTGAGAGCACATAATCGATGCAGGGCCTCAAGCCTCCATCCTTCTTGGCCACGAAAAAGAAGCTGGAAGCAGCAGGGGAGATGTAAGCTCAGATGCATCCTTGCTGGAGGGCTTTTGAATGTACTCCTCCATGGCCTTCTGCTCTGGAATGGACAGTGGATAGATTTTTGCTGCGGGAACTGGTTCACTCGGAATGAGATTGATTGCACAGTCCCATGGCACTTTGGTAGTGAGTGGAGTGGAACTGAAACAAGTGATTTGTACAAACCTCACCAGAAGATGAGGGGGGTGATGGGGCATGTTGTGATGGTAGGCCCCGAGTCACCGCAGTACAAACAGAGACCCTGAGTCAGCCATTGCTCAGCCATTGGGAGTCGAGTGGATTCAACTTGCATCAGCTCTGATTCTGGGGAGTTGGAAGGTTCTGTTTAGAGGTTAGTGAGTGGAGCTGACCCTGGGAGTTGTCCTGACACCCCTCCATACGATGGGAGACTGGGATGGCAAGATTGATGACTCTCTCGAGGCTGATGGTATCATCATCGTATGCAGCGAGATGCAGCTAGAGTTGCAGTGACAACCCTTGACGAAACGTCGTAAGGAGAGAACGCTCATTCCATCCACTCACTGCTGCTAGTGTGCGAAACTTTAAAGCATATTCTGAGACAGACATCTTCCTTTGGTGCAGATGGTACAATTGGTCACTGATGGAAGAGTCACCAAGGGGTCTGGCAAAAACTTTGCGAAAGTGGGCTACAAAGCTGTCTAGAGACTGTGTTACGGGTCCCGACTGCTGCTAGATTTTCTCGGCCCACTGCAGTGTCTTTCCTGTTAGTAAGGAGATGATAAAGAATATTTTTGCTCTCTCCATCAGAAAGCAGTGCGACTGCATCTCGAGGGCCAGCAAGCATTGAAGCCATAGAAGGAGTGGGAATCTTTGCAGTGACTGGTGTGGTGATGACTGAAGTGCTGAGAGTGTGGAGAAGTACATCTATGAGCTCCATGAAGGGATCTGTGTCCGATGGGTTCATGTTGTTGTGCATACTGTAGGGCTGCACGATAAATTTAAATGAAATCTCAATCACGATTAGGCAGAAGCTGTGATTGTCATATGCATCTTGTCATTGAAGCACGGTTGTGATATCAGTAGTAAATCTCCATCTGAAGGCCAGAGGGTACGCCCTGCAGAAGAAATCCAGGAAATCCCTATAGAGGTAGCTGAATAAACAGAAGGTTTAAGGTGCTCTAGTAGGATTGACATACCTAGTGTTTAAACGATGTTGGAGGGTTTAATTTTACCTGGCCCCTCTCCTCAGCTTGCGTCTACTCAGTTGCCAGATTGACGACACCAACGAGACAGACATCCGACAAGGAAGGCACATTTTCAAAGGAGAATGTACACGTAGGTTAACTTAGCATGTTTCTTACATTATCTGCAAACATATTATTGTATTTGTTATGCTATACTCTCAAAAATGTATACGCCCTTTACCTGCTTTTATTGACTCAACTGACTAATAAACCCGGACTACGACATATATTATGATTACTGAGTGCTTATTATATTTTATTTATTATATTATATATATATATTTTTTCCCCGCACCAGATCATTCACATTAAATTTGTGAATTTGCTTTGCAATTCAGTTTAAACTGTGGTTGTCAAATGACTCAATTTCTTACATTAACTCTTCATCATTGACTGAATTCTCTGGCTTTCTGTGTTTTCACTGTTACATGGTAGGGGTGGCCCTATTACGCATCTTCTACAAAGTACTGCATCTCTGGATCCAACCACGTGCCGAAGCGCAGAACAAGCGATCATCTATTGACAATTATTGTGATCCTCAAACATTATGAAGCATATATTCAAAACGCCTAACGTTACAATTAACTCTCGACCAGGAAGTGGTTAAGGGTAGTGTTAGGAGTGAGCTTTGTGGCACTGCTGAAGCTATCTACTCCATCGTGTTTTGGTCATCGACCTGATCTAATCTGGAGGTAGCTCTGCAATCAAAAACGGTGTGATTTTCTCAATTTTGTGTCAAAATGATGCCTTTTTTTATGAAACCTTGCACGAGGCATTTACTTGTTGATAAAAACGAGAACGCATGAAGCTAACAACAATAAACAAAGCGGGGGGAGAAAGAGTTTAATTACCCTGTAAAAATGCTTTTTCAAGTTGTAACATAAACAAGATATCTGTATGTATTTTTGTATAAAATATTATTTCATTTTTTCTGCTTTAAAATTTCATGTTTAATTCACTGTTGCTTGCCATTTCTTTGTTATTGTTTGTACATTTACTAGAAATGTCCTATGTGTGAAACTTGTTTCTACACCAATTTTTTTTTATACTATTATTCCTCATTACTTGCTAATAAATCACTACTGTAGAATTCAATATTTGCTGAGAAACGCCCCCCACATTACGTGCCTTGCAATGTTATTCATACCCCTTCTTTTTTTTTCATTTTTTTCACATTTTGTTATTTTGCTGCCTTATGTTAAACTGTTTTAAATTACTTTTTTCCACATCAATGTACACTCCATACACCATAATTGTCAAGCAAAAAAAAAACTGGTTTTTAACATATTTGCAAATTTATTAAAAATAAAAAACTTAAATGATTCCATTGGGACAGTTGAAATTTAGCTCAGGAGCATTCATTTTGCTTGTAGATATTACTACACTTCAAGTGAAGTTAACCTGTGGCAAATTCAATTAAACGGGTATGATTTGGAAAGACACACACGTCTTAATAAAAGATCTAACAGCTGAAAATGCATATCAGAGCAAAAACCAAGCACTGAGGTCAAAATAACTGCCTATAGAGCTCAGAAACAGGTTTGTGTCAAGCCACACATCTGGGGAAGAGTTGAGAAAAAATTCTGCTGCATTGAGGGTTCACAGAAGCATGTATTCTCTGTTACCCTTAATGGAAGAAGTTTGAAACAACCAGGACTCTTCCTAGAGCTGGCCTCCTGGCCAAACTGAGCAACTGATGGAGAAGGGCTTTGGTTAGAGTGGTGACCAAGAAGCTGATGGTCACTCTAGTTGAGCTCCATGATCATATGTGGAGATGGGAGAAATCTAGAGAAGGACAAACATCACTGCAGCACTCCACCGATCTAGTCTTTATGGCGGTGTGGCCAAACTCAATCCTCTCTTCAGTTTAGACACATGAAAACACACTGGGAATTTACAAAAAAAGCACCTAAAGGACCCTCAGACTCTGAGAAACAAGATTCTCTGGTCTGATGAACCTCAATTCTAAACATAGTGTTTGAAGGAAACCAAGCAGTACCATCCCAAAAGTAAAGTGTGCTGGTAGCAGCCTCATGCTGTTGGGCTGTTTTTCCCAGAAAGAAAACAAAAAAAAAGAAAAAAAGAGCAGGGGCTGAGGGACTCGTCAGAGTAGAAGAAACGCTCAGTGCAGCAAAATATAGAGATTGCCTTAATGAAAACCCAGTCCAGAGCGTTCAGAATCTCAGACTGGGCAGAAGGTTCGCCTTCCAACAGGACAATGACCCCAAGCACACAGCAAGAGTGGCTTATAGACAACTGTGTGAATGTCCTTGAGTGGCCCAGCCAGAGCCTGGGATTGAACCCAATCAGATATTTCTGGAGAAACCTGAAAATGTGCATCTGCCCCCATCCAACCTGACAGAGCTTGAGAGGTGAACAGGTGAGGTGAAGAATGGCAGATAATTGCAAAATGCTGATGAGCAAAGCTTGTCGCATCAAAAAACAAACAAACTTGAGACTGTAAAGGTGCTTCAGCAAAATATTTAGTGACTTCTTTCAGTTTTTTATTTTAATACATTACGATTAGTGACACTTCCTATTTTGCTTTGTCGTATGGTGTATGGAGTGTAGATTGATGTGGAAAAATTTGTATTTAAAGTAGTTTAACATAAGGCAGCACCATAACAAAACGTAAAAAAATGAAGGGGTATGAATACTTTCACAAGGCACTGTAACTGAATAATCAAAAAGACATTGTAGCGGATAAGTAAATAAATGAATAAACAAAAGTGACTTTAAAAGTCAATACTGTATATGGTTCTGACATCAATTACATAATGTGTCAGAAGTTAAATAAACGGATGCTTATATGAATATTTCACCTGCAGATTCTAGGATAGATTCCAGCAGGTTTTGATTTAGCTGCTTCTCTTTTAAGTTCACACACTGCTGTGTGAGCAGTTGTAATGAACACTGCATTTTCTCCATAGACTGGTAATGATGAGGAGCTCCTCTGAGAGAGGGTGGGAGTAAAGCACACTGTCATGGCTGACAGTCCAGATTCAACACCTCATTTGAATGTTTTCTGTGTTGTTAGGTAACGTTGACTTCTAGACTTGCAAATAATGTTTGCTGGTTTCTGAAATTCAGGAACAGGTTTTCTCTAAAAAATCTTTTCTCACAATCCAGTGTGGGGTGTTTTTATTTAAGTGGTTCCAATTAAATAAACATAGGGTGGATCTCCCGACCACAATATTTGGTCGAATTCCAAACGGCTTTTTTTGCGCCCTTTTTTTTTTTTTGCGCCCTTGAAGGGCACTTCGGGAAATGGACATCATTTGTAGGGACGTTCCAAACAGAAGTGAACAACTGAATCCCTTCACGAAGGGCCCTTCCAGAAGTCTGTTAGCGAAGGGAACATGTGATGGTCACTTCACGGAAGTGATTTCATGTGATCTTTGGTTAGGTCTTGCAATGCATTTTAAAGCAAAGTTGTGGTTGATTTCGACTTCACATACAAACGTAAGTAGAATAGGCTAATTAAATTAGTCTATTTTAATGTAATACAAAATATTTTTCAAAGTGAAGAAATATGATTTCAGACTATTGTAGTCACTTTTTCTGTTTGAAACGTGGTAAAGGGGGTCATATGATGTTGCTAAGAAGAACATTATTTTGTGTATTTGGTGTAATGAAATGTGTTTATGTGGTTTAAGGTTCAAAAAACACATTATTTCCACATACTGTACATTATTATTTATACTCTATGCCCTGCCTTTCTGAAACGCGTCGATTTTTACAAAGCTCATCGTCTGAAAAGCGAGGTGTGCTGTGATTGGCCAGCTATCCAGTGCGTTGTGATTGGCCGAATACCTCAAACGTGTGGCATAAATTTTACGCCCCTTACCATACTGTTGATGCCGTCTCCCGGAGCGACAAGACAAAAACATTAAAACCCAATATAAACAAGGCATTTGTTGCATCCATGGGGACATAAATTAACTGATTATAATGCCTTATACTGTATTTTTACCGTTGATGTTGCATCGCGCCGCATAAACATTAAAACCATGTCTGCATTTGTGATCGAGAAATGACAAACACAAGCGCTACTCTACACTGCTCAAAAAACTCACGTTTGAATCGTCAGTGGCAAGTTCTTTAAATATAAAAAACGTACTTACAGTCTGTGAGTCAGAACAGCCGGCATTGTAGTCTACTCTTCCAGGATCAGGAAACAGTTCTTTATAAAATGTGCTGCACACATCTGAATTTTTGGTTTGAAGTGTTCTGGAACAGTGTTGTAACTACAACTTAACACTCATTTCTAGTCGTGTCCTCTTTTGGAAGACCAAAAAGTAGTTTCGCTTTCACAACAAAACAAACGGTGGGCTAGGGAGTGGAGGCCGGCAGGCTTGAGAACGGCGTGGCCGGCGGTTTCGACGAAGGAGCGTCCGGCGGGCTTTCAGCAACCACATGTGACAACCCGGGCTGGACTCCGCTTCGTCCCGGTGAAAGGCCGATCCGGTGATCGACAACGCAAAGTTGTAGTATTTCCTCAGCAACCAGCACGGATCAGCTTCCAGGCATGACAAAGCAGATATCGTCTTCTCTTTTGGAATGCCAAACAAAGTAGTTTCGCTTTAACGAAGCACACAGCGCCTTCACGACGTGTTGGTGGTGGAAACAATACTACAGCGAGAATAAATGTTACACCTCCTTTCTTTGCATAAACATTTGGGCGGCGTTATGCTAATTTCCACATAGTGATGTAGATATGTGTGGGCGTGTTAGAATGAGCCGTTTTAGGTAGGCGTGGCTGAATATCTCTTTGGATTTGAGACTTCAATCTTTGCAACTTTACAGATCTTCTTCAAGCACCAAGAGCTTGTAACACTCCAAAACGAAAGGAAAAATTAATTGCATCATATGACCCCTTTAATAGTAAATAAGACACAATTAGACAATATTTGAATAAAATAATAAGAAATATGTTTTTGCAACAACTGATGGGAGTGCTGAATGCTGCACGCATGCGCAGCGTTGTCAAGGTAACATCTGGTCAGTCATTCCCTTCGCCAAGGGAGTTCCAAACGCTTTAGAGGAGAGTAATGCCCTACACCCTTCAAAGAACACACTTCAACACTCTGCCCTTTTGAAGGGAGTAGGGCATAGGGATGCTCCCTTCCGTTTGGAATTCGCCCATTATGTCACTGTAATGTTATTCACACTGTTTAGTTGTCATGGCAACACAATGTATTGTGTGGCGTTAATTTGAATACATTTCTATATACTAGAAAATGTTTTAAAGTTTCAGTGTAAAGTTAACACTATATCAAAAGATTATTAGGGCAATCAAGCATCAGCGTCACTTTAGTAACAATGATATGCTATTATATTTTGAAATTATTTATTTTAATTTTCTTCTATAGTTTTATTAAGTTTTTATATTTAATAAGTTGTATACAGTACATCATATACATAACATAATATATAACCAGGGGTGCACATAAGTGGTATGCAGGTGCGCATGCGCAACCAAAATAAAAAATGCTCTGTGTAAATAAGTTCTGACAGCGCATTTGTTTACTGACATGATTGACAGCTGTTAATGCACAGTCACCATTTTAGATCGATAAACTGTACTGTATAAGATTTCTATTTAAATTGAAAGCATAAATCTAGGCTATGTGCTGCCAGTTTCAGAGCAAATATGCAAAACTGTGACATTTCATTCACAGATGCGCTTCAGTCGGCAGCGCTAAACCCGGAAGCGCATATACTTAAAATAAAAGCCTACTGATTTTAATTCTGAAGATGATGAAAATTAATCTTAAAAAAGGAAATAAATAGTAGCATTGTATTTTTAAGTTTACTATAAAATAATTGTATTTTTAATACTCCCTTTTTATTTTCAAATATAATAGTATTATGTCACACTATTATTTAGTTTATTATTTTATTTAAAAAAAAACTAAATACAGAGCACACTATTATCACTAGAGATATAAATTTAATTTTTATAGTATGTATTGATAATGTATGACCTATATAGCAGTGTGAGGACCAAACCCAATCTCCAGTGTCTCTTTATGAAACCAGCCTGACAACTATGTGCACCCCTGTATATTAACCTCATGTTAGTATCTACCCATGAAGGATACGTGTGATATTCGTACTGTATATCAGCAATGGCTGGGAATTCAGCCACAGTCCGATACTGTGTTTTATAAGTAGTGCTCACAAACGCCTGTTGATATTCTCAAGTGACCCGAGTGGAGAGCCGGAGCATCACTCCTTATGTCACCACTTAAGGGTATTGAACCCACGGCAAAATGTCTTTCTCTTTTTATGCTCGTTTGACACAAACTATATCTCACACACCCACCCTCCATTATCAGACAATATTAATCATGCGATTGGCTATATCAGCATGGCTGGAATTCCGGCTGTAAATAAATATACTTTATTATACGCATTCGTTCTGGTGCGGCAAATCTGATTGGCTGAGACTTTTCCAATGTTGCATATTCCGAGTATATCAGCACCTCTAAGCATTTCACATTTGCTGTTGGATCTACTACTGGCAGTATTTTTTCAGTGCGCGTCCCTGGCGAAAGAGAACCAATAAAATTGTGTACTGTTAGGTGTCCACGGAATGTCTTTTAAGAGATTATTGTAGGTGAGATGGAGTTGTTTAGCCCTTCAAATAGGCAATGTGCCTGATACACAGCCATTTGCACGGTTTACTCATGATATGCACAGGTATACAACAGTTTCAAGTACAATTCCATACACAATTTACAGGATTATAAGTATATGTCAGTTATTTAATTGCAATAGTTATATATTGAAATAACAATTTATTTGTAATTATTTGTCTTTATTGATGTCAACACCAAATCGTAATTTAATATATTTAATAATTTGGAACACTGTCACACTGTTGTATGGTGTTTCCCGGTCGTTACTTCATTTGCTAAATGGACTTGTTTATTAAGCTGTTGTTGTAGTAGTCAGTGAAATGTAAAAATGGTGAATGGTTTTGCGTGAAAGAGGGTGCTGTCTCTTCCCTTTGTACCATGTTTTCGCCTTAACAGCGATTACTTCGGATGCAATGACATTACAAATGTTTTGTCTATTGTTGCTTAAAGCGCCAACACTGGGGCTATCTTCATAACATAATGAGAAATAGCGGCTGTACTTCGTATGCAATGGATCATTCTCATGTTGGCCACTATCAGGTGTTTTCCTAAATGTTCGGTGCCGGAGTCCACCATGTGTTTTTTTTTTTTTTGTGTTGTTGTGGTTTTTTGTTTTTTTTTTTTTTTTTTTTGGGGGGGTGTTTTTTTTTTTTTTTTTTTTTGGTGTGTGTTTTTTTTTTTGTTTATTTTTTTGTTTTTTTTGTTTTTTATCTGTTAGTTGTAAACTGTCAGAGGTGCAGACTTGTGCATTTTTGATGCATTATTAGACATCGTCGTCAGAATGAGGTTCTTATGTAGGTTTTGATATTTGTGCGTTTTCATGCAGCTCCTGTTCCTTCTGTAAAAACCAATCAATATTGTTATGTTCTTAAAATTTCCAGCCCTCCCTATTGACATGTCTTAACAGGTAAGTTTTGTGATGTAAACGAGACCCCGAACTACTACTACAAGGCAGTAGCTATTTACATCCACGCAGCCTTGTGAACACGGTTTGGCGGTGTTCTACCGAAATGCCTTGTTCCATGATCAATGTTCCATTCATCAGTATCCCTTAATCCGACACACCACAGGAGTGAAACTGTTTTCACATATACCTAAGACACAAAATTAGCTTGTAATTCAGATGAACGGCGTCAGAAGTGATCTCAGCGGGTCATGCTTTCATGGCTTTCCGACAGGTTAACTGCATGCTATTACCTTTTTATACCTCATGCCATGGGTGCATAAGCTTTGAAGGAAATGAATCGCTATCTTTGATCGATGCTAAGTGTCAAGCCGATGACATCATTTTCCATGTTTTGGTGAAAAAATGTCAAGCGGAGGATACTGTACGGCTCTAGAACCGTCAAAAGCTTGAATGATTTAATTTTGTAATGTGTTGGGTGGTGTTAACAAAGTTCCAACTTTTGCTCACCGGAATTGCTGAGTTGGACGTTTGATTGAAGAACTACACGCAAAAAGGTATGAGTACGTGTGAATATGTAAATGTACAGTATAAAGAGTTTTCCGCATGTTGCGAGAAATAAGTGTTTGCCAAAGAAATGCTGCGATCATGTTAGGTTCTGTGTCTCTACAATCTGCAACTGCATTAGTTTTCTGCGACGAAGCTATCATAGATACTGCCAGGCCAATTCACTCACTGATCTTTACCAGAAAATCATTATAAGTTTCTGATTATTGCATCTGCCTCAAGAAACATTAGCATTAGATCAAAGATGAAAAGAGTTTGTGACTGGTTCAGTGGACTAGGTGTAGTGAAACCAGATATTTTCTATTTTGTCAGGGATCTGATGAACAGCAAGATGTTATTGTGTACGTTTGTGTTTGAAACTAAATGACAAGCATGCTATTTAGTGCTGTCAGCTAATTCAACAGGGATATGTATCACAGTTCCAGCAAAAATAAGGAAGCAGCAAACAACTGTTTTTCAAAACTGATAACAATAATAAATTCACATATGAGGAATGATTACTGAAGGATCAGTGACACTTTAACTGGGTATGATGCATAAAAGTTCCAGTTTTTGGCCCCCTTTAAGATCAAAGAAATAAGGACTTTTTAAATATATTAAATAGAAACACAGCTATTTAAATTCAAATAATATTTTGAAGATCTTCCTGTTTTACTGTTTTTTTAAAAATCAAATAAATGCAGCCTTGTACATATAATTAGTCTTTAGAAAAACTGCAGACTGCCACCATTACACTGTGTTAAAGTTGTATTGAAGTAATTATATTTTCAAGTTGTTTTAAATGTTTATGTTTGTTGATGATAAACAGCAGTTAATGTTTTCCAGAAAATATTCTTTTTTTTAGCCAGATTACAAGGTGACAGAATTCTGTAACTAAATGTTCAATCATTCTCTGTGGCATTGCAAATACAATCATGTCTATTATTTCTGAGCGAAATCCAGGGAGTCTTTAATTCTGACCAAAATCACGTACAGCATGTCGTAATTATAACTTCTGAACCTGTAAATAGGAGCTTCCCAGCAGGACTTTCAGGCAGGATTCTCATGCTCTTGTGTTACATCATTTGAGCCTCGCTGCCAGTGAGTAAAGACTCTTGGCAGTACTGTAAGAATTTGGCTGCCAACTCTCGTCAGTCTTGATGTTTCGGTCAATACTTCAATTTATGGTGCTCTATGGTATCTCTTAATTCATGTTCAACCTGACATTTCCCGTGCACAGTCTTCTTTACCCATGTCCCCAGGCCAACAGCAAGAGGGTGAAAGAGGTCAAAATGTGTTGGCCAGCTGTGGTGAGGCTAAGGCTGTAAGGCTAAATTCAGTTCAGAAACCAGGAAGCAGGGTGCACCCATCTGTACTGGCAGGGTTTGCTCACTGCAGGGACATCAGCGCCTCAGGAAGCCAGGCATGGCCTCAGCACTCCAGGGGCAGGGTTGTGGCATGTTTACACACCTGGTATATTTATGGACCCTGCAATGGGGAGACACTGAGTGCGAGGGATCTGACTCTTTACAATGAGCCGCTCTCTTTCCCTCGAGACTCCGTTTACATTATGTTGGCTTCAGAGCAAGCATTTACAAGAAGCCTCTTCTGTGAAGAAAGATGAGAATGATGACTATGAAGCCTATACATTTACCAGTTATTGTACTTGCATTAGATGTCAAACTGTTACTGTATGAATCAGCAAAATGATGAACAGTCTTATTTTAATATCATTGATACTATAAAATAAGATTTATCTTATTTTGTCATTTTTTAGTTGTTTTTATTACTTTAGGAATTTTATTTTTGTCATTTTTATTAGATTTTAGTCTGTTTTTGTCTGTCTGTTTTTATTGTTTATTTAGTTTTGATTTTTATTTAGTTTTATTGTAGTACTTTAGATTAAACTAAACATTTTTGTAATATAAATTTTAGTTCAGCTGGACAAGGATTAACTAATCAGAAACAATGGTAACTAATGAGAGCTCATTACAGAATAACGGACAACACTGACTAATACTGTAACATAATCTTGGCAATTAGCTCCCCTCTCGAAGGCGTGACCTCACGCCAAAAAAAAAAAAGAGTTGGTTTTCTCTCCGCGAGTGGCGATGCCTTACAAAAACAACAGTAGATAAGCCACTTTAGTCTGGGCGAGTTTTCAGGTGGAGGTGCGTGGCTGTCGGTCTGGTGCTGATGAGGACAGGAACCTGGAGAAAGCGTACGGAGACCAACACCATCTGGTGGAGCCGCCAGGGAGGCACCAGGAGGAGCTTTTTGGCTGAGGAATGCGCACCCCATAACCCGATCCCGGAGGCGAGCCAGGGTACGTGGTGGAACGGCGAGCAGAGCGCCGCGAGGGCCAGTGACATCGAAGGCCCGAAGCCCGACGGGTGTTCGGTCCTTTCTGGCTCGCATCCTGGGCGAGCCTAGGATGCGCTGACCAGGCTGACGATGGAGCTGAGCGGGACGACGGAAAACCCGAGAATGGGAGGAAGGCCCGGTGACGCCTAAAAGGTGGAGGGTCGAGGCAACAGCCCGAGACCTGGAAGCTGTGGCGGAGTCTTAGTGGCGTAACTCTCGTCTATACCACCTCGGTCTTGTCCTCTGTCTCCGGCTGTACGAGAGACCCAGAGATTCCTAGGCAGACAGCCTCGGTGGAGCCTAAGGAATGCAGACCGGAGCGGAGCATCGGAAGATTTTTCGGCCGCGTCTGTCCAGGAGCTAGGTCGGACTATGGCTGGTCCTGCCGAACTTCCATCCTGGGGACCTCGCCGCAATATACCGAGTTGGGGTGAGGGGAAGCCTGCGAGCCAGCTCCTGATTGAGCAGTCACGGGTGGGCGTAACGTAGAAAGCAGGCTTGCCTGACACCAAGTAGAACCGGACAAACCTCAGGTGACGTGTCTGAAACCAGTGGAGGAGATGGACCAGGACCATCTGACAGGGACATCGGAGGAGAAGTTCTCTCTGGACGGACCTGAGCTCTAAACAATCTAGAGGGACCAGCGAAAAATACAATTTGAGGGGGGTACTTGGGTGGAACTGGGATCCGCGAACCACGATCTATGAATTCATGTCCGCTCCTGACAACTCTACTCATACAAGCCCAAGTAATCCAGCCACCTTTGGCTTTCTGGTCTGAGGAGGAGACGTAACGCTGGTGAGTCCATATTTTCTGTTTGTTTTTATGGGGTCGGTTATTCTGTCACGAGTTTTCGAGGAACAAGGAATGCAGGCATGAGATTCAAACTTCAAAGAAGACTTTACTGAGAACACGGGTGTAGAATAACACAAGATAATAACTGACAAAGGATAGAACAGAATCAGGACTATAAATACACACAAGGTAAATGAGGGAAATAAGCAGGAACAGCTGAACAAGGATTAACTAATCAGAAACCATGGTAACGCGAAGGCGATAGCTCATCAGACATGACAGGACTGAACTAAAAACTGAACATCAATGACACTGCCTTGTTAAACTGCTTTAAATGACTTTTTTCCCACATCAATCTACACTCCATTCACCATATTGTGTAAAGCAAAATACAACTTTTCAACATCTTTGCAAATGTATTAAAAATAAAAACTTGAACTATATAAGACTTGTCATACCATATTGTTTTCCATTGCATAAGTATTCAAAGCTGCGGGGGCATGAGACTTGCTCGTCTAGCATAGGCAGAACAAGTTTGGGTCTGGGTCCCTCTCACACTGGCTCATCTACTTCATCAGTATCTGTGGTTCAGGTCACGATCAGGTCTTCCTCGCCTCTATGTCACTGAGGTTTGTGTCCTGCGATCTCCCGCGCCACTCCCACAGGTCTTGGTTTTCCTTGTATTCACAGCCTTGTACCCTCTCTCATCTACCTGGTATTGAAACCTACCCATGTAACTCCTACTGGCCTAATTTGGGGCGCGCCTGGCACCAGGGTCGTTGGGGTCGAACGCCCACCCATCTCTTGTATGTCTCTCACTGACTGGAATCACCATGCTCGTTGATGGCCACAGACGCCGGGGACTAGGGAGAATCTCGGAAGGACAACAGCACGTGTAGCGCGGCACAGCTGTCCGCTCCAATCTGGGCATTTGCATGGTGTGGAGGGGGTGCAATACCAGGCCTCTCTTGCGGTGGCACAGCGTCCCTCTACTCCCTGACAAATACCGACTTGCTGGGGAAGCCTCTTGTGTCGTCCGTGTCTGCAAAAAAGGCCTCAGCTTCTTCAATGCGACCTCTGCTTCCGACCTTGATAACCTCGGACAGCCCACCGGTCCCCTGCTCCTCCTTCGATTCGGATGAACCGCACGCGTCCCAACGCAGTCTCCTCCACGTCTGCGGTCGCCGGGAAAAACCCGCGGCTATCACCGGCAAGGACCACTGCCCCGCATATAACTTACATCCGGGGGGGCGGAGCGGTCCTCAGCTCTATCCGGCCCTCACATGGCTGTGGAGCGGGTGTTTACTCAGCGGCGAGTCTCTGTCAGCGGGGCACAGGTCCGGCATAAAGAAAGGAACCTCAAAGCCCAAAGGAGAGATAACCTTAATAAAGCTAACTAGTCCAGGCGAGTCAGAACCTAGACGGCCAAGGTTTACCTTCCAACAGGAAAGGTCGAGATAGACACGGCTTGAATGTCCTGAGTGGGGGCGGGCGTTGGCCAAGCCGGAGCTAGCCGCATTAAATATTTCGGGAAACATAAAGGTGTGGCGGCCCCCATCCAACCGACAAATTGAAAGGGAAGATATGAGTAAAATGGCGGATATTGGCCAAATGCGGATGAGCACAGCTTGCCGCCTCAATCAAGTAAAGACTTGAGCTGGAAAGGTGTTTGCAGCTAATATTTAGTGTGCTGTATGACCGCAAGGGGATCATTCAATTCACACCGCCCAGACGCTGGGGTGTACCGCTAGGGGTCATCCTGGCTTTCTTTGGTTGCTCAATGCTCGGAGCTCACTATCCATCTAGCTCAATTCCAACTACCCCCCCCCACTAGTTCCGATCTCTATGACGGTCGCTCGTCATATGCGGCAACCATCTCTTACTTACTTCATTCAACAAAGTAACAACAGTACCACGGTCCAGCAAACCATTTCATTTTCTTTTCCACCTCCATCACCCATCCTACCATACCGGCCCTCCTAGCCTTCAGCCGCTCAAGAAATCACAGCCAAACTCCCATCCTGACCCCCTTTTTACAGATTGATCCAACCCGTCCCGTCCCGTTTCTTGTTCAAAAGCACTGTAAGTCCTTTCTGCTCCTACCTCGTTACCCCTAGCTGATTATTTTTCCAGCCATTCATTCGGGATTGGCGCGGCTACACAGCGGTCCAAAAAGGCCTCTCCACAGCAGATACAAGCACTCGGTCGCCGGGTGTTCTTTAAAAAAAGGGGGGGGAAAAAAAAAGCCTTTAAAAGCTACATCCGATCTGACCGCTCCCACATTAAGGAAGCTCAACGAACCCTCATCGGCCTACCCCTTTAAATGTCAGTACAGCCCCATCCACTCAAGACCAGCAGTGCCCGCTCCGGCAGGAGCTTTTCTATTTTTCCCCACTGCCGCAGCAGTTCCAGCTCCCGCAGGAGTTTTTTCATATTTCCCCACTGCCGCAGCAGTGCCCGCTCCCGCAGGAGCTCTTCCATATTTCCCCCCTGCCGCAGCAGTGCCCGCTCCCGCAGGAGCATTTTTCCATATTTCCCCACTGCCGCAGCAGTGCCCGCCCCGCTGGAGCTTTCCATATTTCCCCACTGCCGCAGCAGTGCCCGCTCCCACACTGTGAGGAACACTTCGGGGGGAGCAGTCTGGGTCCCGGTCTTATCCCGATGCTCGTACCCCTCTCCCCGGACAGGGGAATACCCCCGGGACTCGAGAGTATTACCCCGAGCTCGGAGCCAGCCCCCGGACGCACGCCAAATACCATCACCTTTACATACTTATATGTAAGTGTGAACTCGTGAATTGTTGTCAGTGTGACATGTGAGTTTATACTGCTCTTTGTCAGTGTCATGCTGCTCTAGTAAAGGTGAATCTCATCAGGCCAATGGAAGCCCAACTCAAGAAATTACGACAAATGCTGGAGAAAGAATGCCAGCTCAACCAGGAACTCCTAAACCAGAACAAAGAGCTGAGTAAGACAAGATCTGAGCCGTGACTTTTTTTCACTGTTTATCATGACGTGAGTGTACATTTGTATGCAGTTTTAATGCACACTAGAACATTGTTTTTTTATTATAGAGAAACAGCTTGAACAGAAAGAGAGATTGTTACAGGTGCTGCAAGGACAACTGGATGAGCTTGGTAAGACAGAACAGACTAATGACTATATCTGCATCCTCTTTCATCTGCTTCCTTCATATGTTATTAATAACAGACTTTTATTTCAAATGACAAAGGTTGTTTGCCTAAGGCCAGCACATTCATGATATTTTTGACATATCAATGAGGCGGCGTATTTGGTGACCCTCATCATTGTCATCTGATCTTTTAGTTGTATAAGTTTTATAAGTCTTTATACTTGACTTCACTTCTAAGTGTTGTCTGCCGAATGTGCTCACAGACCAGTTCACCTCACAAAACAGGTAATGAAATTCCTGAGTTCGACAGAGTCGGGCACTTCAGGGCCCCGGAGGTGAGTACAGAGGTCCTGGAATCAACCACCACAGAGTCATAAACCTGCCAAGGTTCCTTTTTACCATATTAATCACGAACCCTGGAATCTAATGGCTATTTCAGACTGTCAGGCAAATTGTGTACTGCATGACGTTTTGCGCTCTACATTAGATCAGGTTTTCAGCTCGAACAACTCGTCAGGCCGTAAAGGAGGACCACGCTGGTCGTGGTAGAGGGGTGCGTCCGACTAAAGTTTCCACAAGAAATCAGATTTGTGTATCCACACCACACCAATTTATCTCATGGGTTGCTCGGGTTACACACGACATCCACGGATGTGATGAGGCTTCAAAACAGGAGCAGGCAAAATAGAAGCGAATCGTCTTGCCTTGATCTTGTTTGAATACTGTTGAATACTTCTGGCTTTCCCTCACAGGTTTTGACGTTGCAGTCGTTGTGTGTCTAAAAAGCCTATTTGAAACCTGATTTGAGCAGCCAGAGCGTCCAGACTGAGACACATCTGTAAAAATCTCACTGGAATCGCATTTCAAGCCACCTCCTTATGTGATTTAATCATATTTGAAAAAACAATTTCATCTTTTTTTTTTTTTTTGCGTTCGAAGACTTCTCAATCTTTCTGGATAATATCTGATATGCAAAAAAATCGATTTTACTGAAGAACGAAGGCAGAATTAAACAGCATGGTAATGCTTTTGTTTTCGAACCCCACAAGTTATGCTTTTTTTTATGTTCTGGCCGTCAGTGAGAAAGCGTCATATCTGAATGCCATTGGTAAGAATGACTTCTTCCGTCGTCTGGATGAGGAGCAGATCAGTATGATGGTTGATCTGATGAAGGTTATGGACTGTCGTCCTGGTGAGGACATCATCCGAGAGGGCACAGAGGGAGACAGCATGTTCATTGTCTCTGGTGTGTATGTATAAGAAGAGATAACACTGAGTGAAAGGTGCAGTAGGAGATCTTGGAAAATGCTAACTTTAGCCTGATAGCACTGAAAGCGAACGTCCCACCCTCCCTGCAATTCGCCATCCAAAGCTACGCCCCCTGAACGCATATACGCTCACCGACCAGAATACCAGAGACAACATTACTACAATAGGGTACATCAGCGGTTCCCAATTCCATTCATGAGTAATAGTATTTTTACAGAGGTAAGGCCTATATTATGTCACCTTCACACTTCTCTTAAGTTTCATCTGTGTGTGAAGATGCTGCGCAGCGCAAATCTGTGAATGAATGTTCTGAAGTGAAGTAAACTTCAACGTATTTTCCCTGTTCAGGGAGGAGGGAGCAATGAACACTGTGTAGGGATCATATAGATCGGAACACAGTTCATGCACGTAGCTCACTTCTAACGAGCTGGTTATCTGATTCGGGGTTGTGTTAACTAAGTGAGACATGCAAAATATGCAGAGCGGGGGGCGCGAGGACAGGAATTGAGAACCGTTGGGCTACATCATGTGTCATTCACCGGTGAAAAAAATTTAAACGTACTACAATACCAGGAAGGAAGACCGGGTTGTTGATGTTTGTCTGCCATTATCGCTCTGTCTGCACAGCGTGCGTGAACGCACTGATGACATATCCTGTCTGCGCGAACAGGGTGCGCAGATGTATGCAGATACATACATTGACAGGCTGGTAGGAAAGCGAATTAAAGCGCTCGGACCAAGCGTTTTGATTGGACGAACATTTCTTGGTCCTACTCCTTCCACAGAATATATAAATACAGATAAATACATTTAGACCACTTAACTTCATGATTGCTATCGTGATGTGAAGAGAATTTCAACTAGCATAACAAAATTTTCTGAAACTCTCCGCCTTGTAACAGTGCTGACGAGACGTGAGACGTTTGGATCCATCTGCAAGCTTTTATTAATAGAGAGACGTGGTAAAACAGGCAGGGTCAAACAATGGCAAACAAGTATATGGCGGGCAAAACACAAGAATATTCCTAGGGCTAGCGTAGGTCACCGATCGCCAGACAGAATCACAGGGGCGAGACGATAGGGAAAAATCCAGGAAAACAGGCAAAAATCAGAAACTGCAGAAACAGGGCAAGGCAAAACAAGGAAACACTAGAGACTCGGAAAGGTACAGCTAAAATACTCAGCAGAGAAAGGATAGATAAAAAATACAGCAAAAATAAATTTTTAAAATTATGTAAAATACATTATTACAATTTTTAACATTTACTTTTCCTGTGATGGGTAAATCTGAATTCGTCGCAGCCATTCTCCACTCTCAGTTTCATAGATTTCTAATATGCTACTGTATTGTTCTGAATATAAGACAGTGTTTTTTTCTTCTTCTTGGAAATACATCTGAGAAAATGGGTCTCTAAGCACTGTCTAACAGGGTCTCCAACGCTCCTGCAGAGTTTTAGCTCCAACTTGTACTAACACAACCGCTGGAAGTTTTCTAGTATGCCTAGTAAAGATTGTTAGCTGTGCATTTGTGTTTGATTTGGGTTGGAGCTGAACTCTGCAGGACTCCGGCCCTCCAGCAGGTTAGTAGAGTTATTGATATATACTATATTATTTCACAAAGTACACCTAGGAAAAATACCGAGGTCTGGATCTCATAGCTGGCTATGACCATGCCCTCCAGGACCAAGTTTGGAGACCCCTGGTCTTTTACATGTCAATAATACACCCACAACAATAGGTGGCGCCAAATATGTATAAAACAAAATGTGCCCCCCAGGACTCAAGCGAACCGGCCCTGTAAACTAGTTTACAGTGCCAGGGGACTGCATGATGGCGAGTGACAGTCCTGAACAGAGTGGTTCAAAAGTCAGGCAATTGAACCAGCAACTGAGGAGAGGTTATGATGCAAACTTTAAGCTCATGGTGATAAACGCAAGCAACTCTCAAGCAGCCATTACATATGGCATGTCAGAGTGTAACAGAAGATGGTGAGCCCAAAAAGACACTCTTAAAAATGTCAAAGAAAAGCTTACCTAAATGTGGATGCTTCGAAGAAATTGACAGGCAAGTGTGTCAGTAAGTGGCCGCAAAAAGAAATGAGGGGATGCCCATAACCAGAGCTGTCATCCAGCTAAAGGCCCTGGATATTGCCAAAAAGCTGAACATACCCAGCAGCAAATTCAAAGCCAGCCCTGGCTGGTGCAGAAGAATGATCTGTTACACAGCAGAACAAGTCCTGCCCAGCACTTGCCCTCC